>WYDI02007811.1:0-25000 GCA_009867235.2 Psittacus erithacus | reverse complement strand
GTGACTTTATATGCGATCTCTAAACAGGCTTCCCTTGTCAAGACTTTTTATCCCTTCTCTTCAAACTTGGGGTGTAGACAACTTAGTGATCATCACAACCACTTTGCTCTTTTACATATTTAGGTTAGTTTTTTTCCTCACATACAGTTTTACAAAGCTAACAGAACTCAAACAGATGCGCTGAAAAGCAAAGAAGCTCACACAGATTAAGAACTCCTGACATCTACAACACGTTTCAAACAGCAAATACATGGTATAAAATGCTTCTTACTGATTAAATAGTCACTTACATGCAAGCCTGTAAAGTCACTAACTATACTAATGTACAAATCAAACTGAATCTACAGTTATATGGAAGTTTCCAGAAAAGGAATTTTTTACAACTGTAAAGGTACAACCTACAAATTATCTCTAATATCTTAAAATGTCACTGTACACTTCTCAAGTAACTAGGATACAGACTTAACACACACACGTCCTATTCCCTCATCTTTTGGAATTATTTAAAAAAAAAAGAAAAAAAACAAGGGGGGGGAAAGGAAAAATTAAAAGCCCTTACAATCTACCCATGAACAATATATTCAAAACTCCAAAAAGCCTAGAGTTTAATCTAACTAGCTGCTTTCCTACTGCCTTGACAGTTCAGAAAAACAAAGGAACATGGAGAATTGCCAAATGGAAGAACCAGCAAGCAGAACTGAACAAGTGGCATTACCAATACCTCTGACTAGAAGAACAAGAGAGGCAACCCTACTTTACCTACCTCCACAAAATGAGACATGCACATCTTAATAAAAGGGGTAGGGATGCAGATAACATACAGCATATTAGTACTAGAAGCAACACATGCCAGAAAACTTCCAGTGTTATAAATGTATTATGCTATCCAGAAGTAATAAATCTGGGTCTCAGATAACTGCAGAGAACAGCTGGAGAGTAGGTGAGAGGGAAAAATCACACAGCATTATAACTAATCCAAGTGCATTTTAAGAAAATTTTCCTTTTCATCACTGGAAATGGGCCATGACCAGATCCTGAATACCAAGCAGATCTTGAATACGGAGCTAGCAGAACTGTTTGTACACTGCAGTATCTCCAACCAGAGACAACACAACCATGCAGGCAACTGCTTGTGTTGAGAAGCAAACTGTGCGACTTCCAACAGCACTTTATGTTTTAATTAAATAAACAGGTATTTATGGTACTGCTGCCAAAATGTAGAATATACAGAAAGAAAGAAAGAAAGCTGCATTACCGAAAGACTTATGCAGAACAGAAAACGTCTGCCTGGCACAGAAGAGAAGCAAAAGAAAAACGAAATTCTCGTCTTACAGTAACACCAGATGCCCAAGGAAGAAGAACAAAAGGGCCAAGAAAGTTACGAGAACTGTATAAGTAGAGCAAACTTAACCAATGACGTGTACAGTAAGTCACCATGTGAGAGCTGTATTAATCTGGTAACCTCACTATTCCGTCTTCTTGGATGCTGCACAGCAGCACTAGCAGAAGTTATATTTGGAAATAAGGTGGGGGAGGGAAGATGGGGAGGGAAGATGGCTAGGAAAGCTACAAGATATCCAAAAAGGAAAACACATGTGAATATTAAGCAGAACAGACAAGCAAGGAATTTCCCCCCACTCCCCTTTTTTTTTCTTTTTTCTTGCAGCATTCAGCTTTTTCAGTGCAAGGTATCTGTCAGTATGAATTTAACACCTTCATGAGCAGATCTATCTTCTGGAAGTGCCAGATGAAGAATTTCAGGATCATCCTTTCAGTGGATGCTTTACTATATAGGAAGGGCTATATCAGTACTGCTAAACCTGCTGGGAGGAGCACATGTTGCAAAATTCAATCAAGTGACATGTTCGTACAGAAGTATGCGGAATTTTAAAGTAAGAAGTGTGCACGTTTCACGACCTTCAAACATTTCCTCTGGTGTCCTCACACTCAGTGTTCACCAACATCACTACTACATCTTAAGTAAAATGCAAACAACTTAAATGAATCCAACATTTTCAGAGAAGCCAGAAAACCTACACGCACTATAGTATACCTACTAAAATACCAAGTTCCAATTCGGTAGGAGTGTACATGTCTTTCAGAAGTAATACAACATGTGCATGCATTTACACTTACATCTGATTTTTAGCCGCTTGTCTCTGAGCTTTCCGTTCTTTCCTTTTTTGATCTGGTGGCTTAGCAAAAACAATTTCAATGTTTTCTCCCTCTAAATCTTTGCCATTCATTTCTTCCATTGCCTGAGGGAATTAACCAGACTTTAAATATATTTCTATGCATATCTGAAGTTATTAATTTTATTTTATAGTTTAGAGTACTCATTGTAAAATCTGTTGTCCAGTACTAAAATAACAATATAAAGCTAAGGAAATAATCAGACAGCATAGTATTATGGGCTCCAGAGTTCCGCATTTGCTCTAAACTCAGCTCTGAATCCCAGGACTGCAAGTGTCAGCTTAGAAATCTTCCACTCAGAACTGTAAATGGGCTTCAGTCTCTGCAAGCTCTTTCAATTAATGAAGTGACAGTTCTGAAAGTACAGACTTTGTAATACAGGAATAAATTTCTAATGTCAGCACACACACAAACGCTACTAAAGCTAGAGATCAGTATGTGGTTTTATTATTTTATTTTACCAGTAATAAGTGTTTCTTTTTAAACCAGAAGCCAAAAATTAGAATTTAAAGTCTCATTCTTACAACAAAACCAACAAAAAACACCCCAAACAAACAAAAAACCCATCCCACCACCACACATACACTTACAGTACCCATACACCCAGTAACTGCTACAAGTTAAATTCAAACAGGGGAATCCTAAAGATTCTGCCACTTCAGAGAGTCTACATAGCTAAGCCTTGATGTGACGCATATACTATGAAAAGACTCCATCACCTTCCTAAGCAGCTACTTTAAGGCATCTAGATGAGTAAGAAAAACTGAATTCCCTTGTACCCTGCATCTCCTCACAGAACATAAATAGATACAGTATAGACAGGAGAGGAATTACACTTTCCCCTCCTAATGACAGGTAACAGGAGGAAAAAAAAACAAACAACAAAACACCATGACCGGGCTAGCAAAATCCAGGAATGACAATTACTGAACTGGCCAGCACCTCTCACCAAAAAGAAAAAGGTACTTATTCCACACCACAGAAAAGAAGTCATTCTGTTCCTGGAAGATAAAAAGATTACGCATGATTTTATCACCTGCCCTAGAGAAACTGCTTAAGATTCTACCAATAATTTGGTGAAAAGAATCACTCAACTTCTGGCACTTCACTTTTGAATAACAACACAAGTGATTCTCTTTGATACACATCAGCAGAATTACTTAGAATAGGTGCATCTAAGATCCACTTTTCAAGCTAGCAACCGTGTCTTCCTAGGAGACACTCAGAGAGGACAAAGTTGTCAGTGCTAATGTGTTACCATTTCTCCAGAATTTGTTCTGAAGTTAAGTATACAGCTCCTAAATGTTATGTTTAGTCAATACTTACACACAGAGTTCTCTTCACTTACCTTTACAGCACCATCCCGTTCATCAAAATGAATGAAAGCATAGTCTTTTAGCTTCTTCACTCGCTCTAGCTTTCCAAATTGACTGAAGGACTTTTCTAGTATCTCCTCTGTTACAGTATTGGCAAGGTTGCGTACAAACAAAACTTTTACCTAAAAAAGAAACAAAAGCAAACAAACAAACAAACAACAAAAAAACACTCAGAAGTCTGACCTAATGCCAGAACAAAGTTTTGCAAGTCACTGCTATTCACAGTACTGAACACATCATTACATTTTATGTACAGCACTTAATATACATATACATGAATGTGTATTTATGTGTTTATACAGCAAGAGTTAGCTCCAAAATTCCCTGACTGGTAGAAATATTACATCTATTTTCAAGCATGATTACGTAAGTATTAGTATCCTGAAAGTCAATCAGATTTGTGTCAGTGTTTAAAAGAATCCCAGCAGCAGTAATTTTCAACTCAGAACATTTTTAAACTTGAAAGAAGGCAACCAGAATTAGTTACACACAGAACAGTTAACTTATCAAAACATTTCATTCTTCAGACAGGTTCTTCCTCAGGTATGTGCAGAAAGAACAGCCATCGCTGTAGTATCTAGGTCAGAGGTGACAAGCCTGCAGCTCTCAAGCTGCTTAACTTGTGGCTCCTACACTATAGCTACATCAGATACCTAGCATCAGGACTGTCCTTGCTTGAGGAGTGTTCAGTGACCTGAAGGCACAGCTAGAAGAGGGAATGCAGACAGAAGGGGATACTAAGGCCGACATCGCCAAATTACCCCTGGACTTGTTCATGAGTCAAAGTGTGTCCTTTGAGGAGCAGCCACCTCCAAATAACTCTGGAGGTTTACTCCCTTCCCCAGATCTTTAAAGCATGCAATATATCCAGTTCTTAAGCTACACAAAGACTGTTATGGCAGTAAGGTCAGAGAGGCTGGTAGTTTTTCCAGATATTGACACATGCCCTGTTAACTGCCTGACAGTGACTAAATCATCTATATAAAGTTTCATCAACCACCATCATGATAAAAAGTACAGAGCAGTCTGACAAAGGCTTAAACTAGAGTCCTATTTCATATAGCAGACACTGTACACTGGACATCAGGAATCATATTTATTAGTGACCTGTTAGCATTCAAAGATCCATTCTTGTGTTCACACTGAGGTTGCATTAAATGACTGTATACTAGCACATTTACATGATGTCATCTATGGGTTCTCACAAATTACAGGCTCTTTGGATAGTTGGGGAGAATCCCTTCCTTACACTGCCACCGTGCTGTGACAATCTTTGGCAGTGGGAGGCGATTACAACACTCACAGTCCCACATTCCTACACTGCAGCTGCACAACAGCAAAGATCTGCAACTTCTACTTACATGCCCTCCACTACTAATGGTTTCAAATTAGCTGATGACACGGGAAAGTTGTACATGGCAGCACCAATTTCCTACTCCTAACCCTGAAGGTCAACACGAATATCACCACACAGGGTGTGAAAGGACTAAAGAAAGCTTGCTTTGATTTTTTTAAGCAGAGATGTACTCTCTACTCCCACCATATAGGAACTCAGTAATCCTAGACATCCTTTTAATAAGAATTACTATGTAATTAAGTTACAAATAAACAGGAGACACTTTCATAAGTCTTTGTCTCACTCCCTAGGATGGGATGCAGAGTTTCAAAGGGATACTACAGATCATGAATCTGACCCAGTGTATCAACTCTTGTCTTTGGTAATAGCTGCTGATTCTCAGGAGATAATAAAAATCACAGCCAGCTCCATCAGGGAATCTGCTTCCTATCCTTTGTTAAGCTTCTCCTACATGCCTCGATGGCAAGGACACTTATTTCTTTGTAAGGTATATGTAATAGTTTTAATAGTTTTTAACAAACTGTCCTAATAACTACCTTATAACATCAAAATTAATTACATTTTGTGATGCAATTGATGGCTTTAAAAACTGGTAACATTCAAACAAGTCTTCGTTATTCATAAGGAATCCTAAGCTGCCTTCACTAATAAATCCATAATAACTGACATAGTGTCAGACATAACTATAAATCTCAAAAATCATCACTTTTTTGTTACAAAATACACTAAATACAACATTTTTTAAGGAAGTGAAAAGCAACTCGTAATGTTTTTTTCCAGTGTAGATAAAACCATTAATTTCTAGCAGCTATTTTTTTTTTTTTTCCCCCCAACATCTTTGGTCATGTTACACGTTAAAAGTGTAGGGGAATCAATTAAAGATGATGTCCAAGCTAGGAGGGAGGTAAAAGCATAGGTTAAGAGAAAGATGAACTCATTTTTATTTGACTTAAGCTATCTAAAGATGGAAGGCCAGGAGGGAAAAGAAGCCCTTTTCATTAAGGCTCATATATCATAACACCAAGGATCCACAGACATTCAACAAGCAATATATGACAAAATGCTACTGGTGGATAAGGGCAAAACTCACTTTAACCTGTTTAAGATTAGACTACCCCCAAAACTTCTGCAATCTGCTCCTTTTTCTCCATGTACCTACAAAACAAAGACTTTAGACTTCATCACCACATTCTGCAAGGGTTACTAGCTCTGTCTCCTGTCCTGTAATCTACCAGGCAATCACGAACAAGACTTTACTTAGCTGCTTAACCTGCAACTCCAGAACATCCTATGCTGCCTCAGCCATGCTACAGAAATCAAGTAAAACATTAAAAATTTTATCTGCAGGCATGAGAGCACCAAAATAACACCCGGGAGAAATTAAGTTAAACACAGCTCCAGAAGTTAGAAAAAAGACCACTTTGGACCAGAAATAAAGTATTAAACCAACTTTACTTTGTTCTACAAGCACTAACCTCCTGTAGCACATATGTCTAGCTTCAGAATGTAGCCTTCTACCTCATCACACTTAAGGTACTTCCTATTTAAGGTAACAGCCCATTTAAATTTATGTATGCATCCATACATTACTCCCCACAACATTTAAGTCTGGAGGAGAAAGAAAAAAAGGCTTGAGTAAACATTTCGCAACTTTAAATTAGTAGGTGTCCATATACTGATGAAATGACATGCTGCTTCTAGGACAGAACGCTGCTCACTTTCTGGTTACAAAGGTGAATTTTTCTTCTTAGAATCATACAACGGTTTGGGTTGGAAATGACCTGAAGACCATCTAGTTCCAACCCCCCTGCCACAGGCAGGTATGCCTCACCCTAAACCATGTCACCCAAGGTTCTGTCCCACCCAGCCTTGAACACTGCCAGCAATGGAGCACTTAAACTTCTTTGGGCAACCTGTTCCAGCGCCTTACCACGCTCACAGTGAAGAACTTTTTCCTTTTATCTAACCTGAACTTCCCCTGTTCAAGTCTAAACCCATTTCCCCTTGTCCTGCTGCTACAGTTCCTGAAGAAGAGCCCCTCTCCAGCATCCTTATAGGGCTCCTTCAGATACTGGAAGGCTGCTGTGAGGTCTCTCCATGCAGCCTTCTCTTCTCCAGGCTCAACAGCCCCAACTTTCTCAGCCTATCTTCATACAAGAGGTGCTCCAGTCCCCTGATCATTCTCGTAGCCCTCCTCTGGACTTGTTCCAACAGTTCCACGTCTTTCTTCTGTTGAGGACACCAGAACTGTACATAATAAATACACCAAGTGGGGTTTCACGAGAGCAGAGCAGAGGGGCAGGATGATCTCCTTAGACTTGCTGGTCACGCTCCTTTTGATGCAGCCCAGGATATGGTTGGCTTTCTGGGCTGCAAGCACACGCTGCTGGCTCATGTTTAGTTTCTCAATGACCTATGAGAACAAATCTCATAGTTTATTCTTATGGACTTGCTTTTCCAGGAGTCCTTACAAGAATACTGCTGATCAGATAATTATTCTGATAAAAGTAACCTACTCCTATTCAGTGCTCCCTCTAGAGCTTTCTACCACAGGAATGTGTAAGATGACAAGTAGCAACAGCTCTCCCTTTGCTCCCAACTGACAGTACTTGGAAACAGTGACAGCCAACCTGCAGCTCCCATCTGCAACATTACAAGACTGCAGCAGCAGCTCAACTACTTTTAGGACAAAGACAGCAATAAAAAACAAAGAGTAAACCTAACACTTCTAGAAACGACAGATGTGGTCAGTTTCTCAAAACATACAGTAAGTGGGCAAGTAAGACTGTAGTACAGACTCTGCTTGCTGCAAGAATACACTAAGGGACAGAGCCAGTGAGAAAGACACCAATGCTTATCTCCACTTCCCTGCCTTCAGACACAGGCTAGATGCTCTCTACCTTTTCAATTTATTCATTCACATAGTCTCACTTTTTCATACATCTTCAATCCAAGCTCCACATCCTATGTTTGGTATACATCACTAGAAGTTTACAAGTCGATTTTCTGCGCATTTTCCATATTTACATTTCTTCCATTTTCATGTCCCATTTCAAATATAAAACAATACAAAGAATTAACTCAAAACCCTGTATATTAAATAGGGCAAACCATTATCAAGTTTTAATGTCTTTAATCTTTCACTGCCCACAACTGTAAACTTACTCAGAAAGCATACCTGATTATGTCCTCTACCACTTCCTACTCATCTATTCAGTCATGTCAGCAGAAGTTCCTGCTTATTTAAACATTTTGATGGATTAGGTCTCTTCTCTTTTGAGCCAGAAAACTGAACAGATAGATAGGCTGCCATATTTAGGACACACCACCTTTAGTAAATTTTACCTGCAAGACTTTTCCCCACTGCTGAGAGTCTGTGATGCCAGGTAAGGAAAACATAGTCTGCAGACAGGGTAGTCCAAAAGCTTCTGTAACACCTGTATTACAAAAGCAGCTTTTTTTTCCCTAGAATGAGCCCCCACCCCAACCCTTTTCCCTTATGGCTCACCAAAAAGGAGATCCCAGCCAAGCTATCTTACTAGGTCCATCAAAGTAGGACTCCAGCAAGTGACGTGTCTCAGATGAGAGTAAAAGCACAGACAAAAAGCAAGCTAAGAGAAAGAGATAAGGATACGGGCTAGCTAGGAGTTTCCATTAAACAACTCAACTACACAACATAACTGAAAAGACAGAGATGGGCATTATCTGATGGGGAAAAAATAAATAAATAAATAAAATCACGTAATTAGTTTCCAGCAAAATACCATCGCCACACATTCACACAAGCACATACATACGTACAAAAACTAGCTACAATGTACTTCAAAGAGTTAATAAGCCAGACTTCAGTTTCAATGAAATACTCAAAATCCAAAATATTACTAGTCTTGGTATTTTAAGGAATTACCCCCTCCCCCAAACTAAAAGACTGAGTTCAAAATACAAAGTAATAGAGTAACTTCTCACAAGCAACTGCTAAAGGCAGCTTTGAATATATGTTTGTGCATCTTACTGACACATTCCAATTCTGATGAGGTAAGCAAAGTTCCAGGTTTAAGAAGAACTAAAGCTTGCTCTGTGATCACATCCAGATCTCTGTCCATCCAAATATTAAGCTACAAAATCATTCTAAGTTTCAGAGTCACCACCACTTCCCGATGAGAAATTACGTCCATCACCTTATGTGTCATTTTGGAAAAAATTATGTTAAATATTCAGCTTTGGGAGCACAAAATAACATCAGTGAAGGGTTTTTAAATTCACATCAATTCTAAAATGTATTCATATTTTTATCAGCTCACCTACAACATCTCTCAAAGAGGATGAAAGATGCTATTTAAACTTAGGCTAATGTCAGGAAGTACTTATTTTGGAACAAGGCACTTCAAGCATATTATGCTCCCTTACAGCTTTATTACCTTTGCCATGACTTCAGGATCTGGATCTTCTATAGGGTCAGCCCATTCCACTGTTACAACATTTCCCCAGACTTTCACTTTGCCACTCATTAACCTACGTCTGGCCTGAGCAGCAGTTTTGTGATCTTCATATTCAAGGAAACAGAAACCCCGGTTCTTTTTCTTGTCATCAGGCTGGTGATACAATATGACATCTGTAAGACCCTCTGAAATTAAGCAAAATATTTGTTATGGCTTCAGTCAATGCATTTTTATTACAAAGTGGGGATCGTCTTTCTGGTAAATACGCATCTGACAAGTGGTTCCAGAAAAGGCATGAACACACTAGATTTTTGAGACCATGCACATAATAGTTTCCCTACCATGAAGACTAGCATTTTCAAAGAAAGACATTAGACTATCCCGAGTCAGGCTTCATTTCTAGTAGGTGAAGAAAACTTAGTAGCTATGAAAAAGCACCCTTCATCTAACTGAATGGAAGGGAGATAAGGGCAGCCAAAAGTTGTGCTTTCTCAGTCCTCTCAAACCCCTAAGTCACACCACTTGGTCACAGATGTTTTTCCATGGAGACCAAATCTGCACGATTTTAAGACATCCAGAAAGCTTCAGTGCTGCTGCAATGAACCTGAAGTATTTAATTCAGTAGCAGAGAGAGCCATCAAATGTTTCCTTTGACAGCTTTTATCAAGCGGTTGCTTATGAAATCACTAAGAATTCTGAAGCACAGAACTAGTTATTGTCCAACCTGCTTCAGTTTTGCCTTGAAGTTTTAAAATATCCATTAGTATTAAAATAATGATTTTTTTTTTTTTTTTTTTTTTTTAACATTACCCACTTATTTTCTAGGTAAAGCTCGCAACCACACATCTAGCCTTACCACAAATAATTTCAGCCCTCAGCACAACAACAGGTTAATAAACCCCAAACCCCTAAGAAGTCAGGATAAATGCTGAGTGGTCTTCATTTGGATTCATCATCACTCAACCATAAGCCAAAAACATGGTGAATAGAGTTCATCACTGATGATGTCTGACATCTTCCCAGCTCTACAAAACAAAGTTATTGACTTACCTGTTACTTTGCTGAATTCTTCAACGATCTGCTCCTTGGTTTTACTCTTAGGAATAGAACCAACAAAAAGCCTATTATTGGCAACAGAGATGCATACACCGATGTGTTTTCCAGAACGAATTTCATGGTTGTTATACTGAAAGAAAAATAATTGGACAATTGTCACTTACATGTAATTTTCACTCCTCTCCAACATCAGCATGCCAAATATTTCACTTCTGCAAATACAGCATTGAGCAATATATTAAATTCTTTGGGGCTAACACAATCTTACAATGCATATTCAACTGTTCTGAAGTATACCCATGTTCTCTTAATATATCTCCACAGTTTCAGCTGGCAATTATTCTTCCTTTCTTTTTAATCCTCTTTCTTAAGACATGTTATTTTAGACACTTTTTCATGTAGAACCATGAAAGATAAATCTCATGTCCAAGTCATCACGGTCAAAGCTTCTACCTTCACAACAGTACAAAAAAAAAACAACAACAAAACCACCAACTCCCCCCCCCCAAAAAAAATAAAAAAAACCCCACAAACAAGTTCTTCTGCAGATTTTACACACAAAATCTTGATTTGTACATAATACAAGACACAAGTTACAGTTAGAATCAGATTCCCTGAAGTTTATTAACAAAAGGAGACCCGTGATCAGATCTTCTCCATAAAATCTGCAAAAGCAATTGGCAAATACTTTCCAAAGCACAAACACATAGATTGCACATGTAAAGATAGTAAACAGCAAGAACCACCTTCTACTGACTTGAAATCCTAAGACTTCTGTTCATGTGCTTCCTCCCATAACAGATTGTTTAGAAGACACGCTGAACAAGTCAGCAGTTTAAGGAAAAAGAAAAATTACTGTAGACATCTGTTGACAAAAAATGCCTTTCATTGAGATGCAGACACAAACATGCATCATCCAAACAAGCAGCAGGGAGGTCAACTGGTGGTACATCAACCCCTTTCCAACTGGAAGCCCTGCAACAGATAGTTCTTTAGCTAGGAAAATATGTTTTGTGGTCAACATCTTATTGACAAGTAGCAGGATAGCTTTTTAAAATTTAATCTAGCTATTTATTCTAGAAGTTATTTGGTGTTTGGTTGTAAATCTTCCTGCATAAGCAAGTTGTCCCACAATCCCCCTTGTTCTGGGCACTAAAATCAGGGTGAAGATGTTTATGTTTATCTTGTGCAAACAAAAACTACATCACAGAAAATTTTCAAAGCTACTGAAAACAAAGTGAGCTAAAAGGAGAACAGTACATGTGAAAAGGACCTGGTGTGGCATCTTGCCAACCAATTATGTCTCAAAACATAGTAGGAAACAGTAGAAGACTTCTATCTCCGTATCTGTTGCCCATGTGGCAGAGGAATAGTTGATTTTAAAGTAGGAAACAGCTGCATAAAAAGACTGTATATATATATATATTATGATCACTAGTAAACAGACTTAAACACATTAATGAAGAGACATATTACAGTAGGTCATAACAATCCTTTAAAGAAAACACCTTTAAAGCAGCTGACAGTTTACGAGTCTGAAAAAAAAGACCCAAACTTACTCTTCATTAACCAAGTATATATTAGGAAGCATTTATTTTAATGAGAGAGTGGTCAAACACTGCAACAGGCTTCCTAGAGAGATGGTTGATGCCCCAAGCCTGTCAGCATTTGGACAAGGCCCTTAATAATAATACTTTAACTTCTGGTCAGCCCTGAAGTGGTCAGGCAGTGAGACTAGATGACCATTGCGGGTCCCTTCCAACTTAAATACTCTATTCTACACAGATAGTAGAAGATATTATCCCACTGTTCCTGTTAAAGTCTAAAAGCTACACACTTAATCCAAAACAGGCCCCCCCCATAAAATTCATGGCAACAAAGTAATATTTTACAACATTAAAAAAAATAAAATATCATATTGCAATTCCACAATGACAATAATTTCTAGTATATTTTTTTCCATACTATCATACATTAACTACCAGAAAAGCAGCTTTGAATTACATGCTCTAGAATAGAAAGTTGGTACTTTTTAGGTAAACAGTTTACATACCCATCTGTAAACTTAGATAAGACATGAACAGGCCCAAATCATGATCTGCGTCAAGTGCCAAAATAGTCAGGCTACCAAATTAGCTATGTCAGCATACTGCTTCCCCCTCCTGTCACCACTGAATCAATGCCCAAAGTTAGTAACACAGATACTACTACCCTCTAGATGCTATTACCTTTTTTTTTTTTATTCCTAAGTTCTACAGGAACCTACTCACAAACAGGTCAAAGTATGCATAGTCCATCTTGTCATTTTTTCCACTTAAACTTTCACCAGCAAATTTAGCTTATTTCCAGCAGCAAATGACAAGTTGTACTGCTATACGCTGCTGGCAAGCCGCTTAAGAAGCATATTTGCATAACCCACCTGTACCTGCACTTTGATCAAGCTTACACTTGCTCTAGTCAAAAATACATTGTAAGCTAATATAGTTTTCAGTACATTTTCCAACAAGCTTCACCTCTAGTATTTATCCTGTACCTATCACACAAATATTTTGAAAAACTAGTATCTAACAACTTCACATGAAATAGTATTGAGAACTGAAGATGTGTGCAAAAGAACACAACTGGAACTATAATGCTTAGAACAGCATAAAATAGAAGGTAAATACAAACATGTTAACAAGGAAAAAATGCCTGGGCTTAAAAAAAAGTGACATCAGACTTCTGATAGTCAGTGCTTGTGTGAACACTTGACACGCTGTTTGTACTTAACCAGAGAGGGTAACCACAATGGATTAAGTACTGAACATAAAAATAACTAATGCTCATATCTGTAAGTCTTCTCAGTATCAGAAGGGAAATAACAGAACCCACCCGGTCCCAGAAGTCCAGAAAGCTGGGAAAGAAGTTATATATCAGAAGATTACAAGCAGGGCCAAAAAGAACACCACCAGGTTATTATAAACGGGACCATGGATTCCACATTTCCAAGAGCCTTTCAGCAGCCTCTCCCATGCATGGGTAACCAAAAAAAGTATTAGGCTTATGATTTTCAGCTGAGCTCTACAGCCATATTTTCCTAATACCCCTGCAAGTCACTCCTCAACAACTTGGAAGACTTAAAATACACCTAACTAGCCAGCTAACTATGGCTGGAACCATTCAAAAACCTGACAAATGCCAGTTTCCAATTTAAAACTAACCCTGCCCTCAGAGAAGTTAGCATAAAGGCTGAAAAACTGCCCCATCAATTGCAACACTTCAACTACTATTCTCAGTGGCTGTTTAACTGAAAACCAGAACAAAACGCACTTTCTTCCTGCAGATCAAATATCAGATATAAAGGGACACCAACTACCTCTTTCCCTTCTATCATTTAGTGGAAGACTGAGGCCAGGAATGTTACTTTTATGGAAACACAACCTGAATGACTTTTCAGAGAATGATGCTTTTAAGCAAAACCCAACTAAACAAAGAAAAATTTCTTTTTGTTCATTTATTAAGTGTCTCTAAGAACATATGTTAAATTTAATTCACAGCTTTGCTAAGTCACGTGCACAGCTCTCTTGAGAGAGTTCACACACAATATAAATGGCTGGGTTGACAATGAAAAGAGGTATATGCAGTTATCCCCACTATGTCTGAATAGCGCATAGGAACACCAACCATTCATTTAAAAAGCTAAACAGCATATACCAGGTATTTTTGTACTTCCACTTCTGTAGACATTTCTGTACTTTTTCAAAAAACACTCCCACCTTCAGCTCCACCAACTTAATACACATCAACAGAGTGCCTTAATGGTTTAACATGTATGTTATTACAAAACAAGAAACTGTAACTCTACTATATAAATTAATGCAGTTATCAGTACACCTCAGAATGAGCACGGTTAGCACTTGAGGGGCATATCGCGCAGTGATCTTGACCATATCAATGTAGTAGCTAGCTCAAGA
The DNA here is from genome assembly GCA_009867235.2 of Psittacus erithacus. Taxonomy (NCBI): domain Eukaryota; kingdom Metazoa; phylum Chordata; class Aves; order Psittaciformes; family Psittacidae; genus Psittacus; species Psittacus erithacus. The sequence goes on along the minus strand of WYDI02007811.1, from coordinate 10,626 downwards.
AATTCAAATTTAACTTAACTAGGAGAACAAAGGAGCACTATGAGGATCGAGGTGATGTTTCTTTTTCCCCCCCTTTTTAGTGATGGATACTTCATGCATAAAACCTGGGAAGCTTATTAAGAGCTTAATCTAAGGAATCAGATACTATTTCACACCTCCATGCAAAACAGAGGAAATGCTTTTTAACCTGGCAGGATGTATGACTTTTTCCAGTCAGCTGCAGCAAACAGAACAGACCTTAACACTTGGGACTGATCACTTCCCATGCAAAGTGTCTTATGAAATGCTCCTGCTTTTGGAAGCCTTTTCCCAGTGTGGGCCCCCTGCCGGTGCACAAGCAGATCAAAAATCACAGCCAACCTGACCAACACTTCTCTTGGAGGCAAGGCAACCCAAACACCACTTCTCTCCAAAACTCACCCAGGTGTAGACACCTCAGAAGTCACTACTGCTAGTGCAACTTCTGTTAATAATAAAGGCTCATCTAACTGGACCAAACAGAAGTCCACCAGCTTCCCCACATCTCCCCCACCCCCCATGCCTAATACAGTCGGTGAAATCAAAACACCTAGTGGACTTTTAAGTGATCTAATGACAGTTTCACCTTAAGAATGTAAGCACCAGGACAAACTGCTTATAAGCCAGAGCGTTCTTAAGGAAAAAAATAAAAAATCCACATAAGAGAACTTACCAATTTAACAGCTTCCTGAGCTGCCTCTTTAGTACAAAAAGTGACAAAAGCATATCCTCTATTTAGACCAGTTAGTGGATCCATCATTAAGCGGAGATCCCATATAGGGCCAGCTTTCTCAAATAATGGAACAAGTTCATCTTCAAACAAGTCTCTTGGAATCTTGCCCACAAATATCTACAACAGGCATACAGAGTGGTGTTTATAAAAAAAAAAAAAAAAAAAATAAAAAATACTTCCAATGAGTAAGACTAGATCTACATAAACATCTCCTTCTTACCTCTGTACCAACAGAAGGCTGCTGTCCTGAATATACAGACTCTGGAGGAGGTCCACCATACTTCCTCTGTCCAGTAGTCACATCAAGAGTGTAGCCAGTTCTCTCCAAGAGTGCCTTCAAGTAAGAAACTTAAAATTTTAAAATCATATACAAATTGAGCTAGTTTAGATACACTTCATTCACAAACAGACATGCTTGTAATTCCTCTTAAACTGTACTGCTTTTAAACTCCCACAGGCAAACAAGCCCACTGCTAGTACTTTGAAAAGTAACTTGCAACAATTACTACAACTATCAGGTAATGAAACACTGCTAGGAAATAAAGAGATTCCCATAAAGTTTTCCACAATTCTTTCATTTTCATACAAAAAGGAAAAAAGTAAGGACAAGAAACAGCACAGCAAGCTTTCCCTTAATTAAAAAGATCTGAGTGAGCCACTTCTTGTTTTGGCATGTCCAATCCTGCAAACTTTTATGCACAGGAGTTCCCTTCACTTAATGAGATTACTCATAAGTGTGAAGTTGAAGAACACATGTTTAAGTGCTTACACCCCTGTAACACTTTCCAGACTGCTTCAGGTACCCAACCACTGACGTGGTAGTACTACTTCCTTTCTCTTATCCTCCACCTTCCCTCCAAATTCTTCATGGGCACATACAGCAGCATCCCAGCATAACTGATCCTCGCTAGAATCACTGCATACAGTCACAGATAACACTACCAATGTAAATGTTATATGGAATTCCAACAAACATATCATGAGAAACTTCTCTGAAATTAGACTCTCTTAATAATTTTGTCCAAAGACAAATCACCTCTACAAACACAGAAACAATGTATTAAACAAGCCTAATTATAATCAAGAGTTTGTAATTTCACCACTGGAAAACTGCAAAGTTATTTTAACAGCTATAGCCGTCAGCAGTAAAAGCTATGCTACTTTAAGTTGGTTAACAAAGTCCACATAGTTTCATGTGGTAGTGGCAAAAACTGCATCAGGTTGTTTGGGCTTTTTTTATTTTATAATTAATGGCATCCCAGCCTCAAAGTCAGGAGAAAAAAAAAAGGTTTTCTAGGTTTGCAAGTTACTTAGTTATTTGTAGTATACAGCACACTCAATTTACACTTTACACATGAGAAGTTAAAGATTAAAGATTCTCTCACTTTTTAAGACGTCAAATAAGCATGCTTAGACCGTGTTCCTTCCCTTAAGCTTTGGTGAAGTTGCTAATCACAGAATTTTTAAGAAATCACAGTATGCCTAACTCTTTAGACAGCAGTCTCTTACTAGTAGAATACTCAGTCCAAGAAATAATATATCCATTATTAAGGCAGTCTGGGGTACAGTGATTATGTCATAAGAAGTGGGGTAAATCCTATATCCATTACAATGTTTTTTTCCAGACATATGAGCTATTCTCCTCCACACTGTGGACATGCTTTAAGGCCTGAACTGCAGAAAAAACAAGCAAAAAAAAAAAAGAACAAAAAAAAGAAGCTAAAAAACACCCCAAAAAAAGAAACAGTAGTAGCTGAAGTTATGCATTCTGAACTCAAAGAATTGTGCTAGCACATTTCCCAAAACTTTTAACTGTAGACAAGTATAACTGTCTCAACTAGACACTAAGCAAACTGTCAAATCCTTTTCACTTTTCTACATATTTGGTACCAGTAATTAACAGCATATTAACTTTCCTCTCAAAGGGGAAGATGTGCAAAATAAAAATGCAAGTGACAGTTTTCAGTAATTAAAAATAATCCAAAATAGCCTTTTTAAGAAAAACGCAGTTCTAAAAGAATAAAGAAACCTATCACAACAGCCTTGAAAAACCACAAACAGTGTGACTTTTGTGTTTTAGGCACATACCTTTATTTTTGCCTCATCTGGTCCTTTGCTAGAATCTGCCACCTTGGTCCCCTGTTTTTCCCTCTGCCTGTATGTTTTCATGACTCCACATAAAAAGGCACTTTTGTTCTGCAAAAGATACATTAATCTTCAGTTCTGAAAATACGACAAGCCAGAAATTAATTTTACCTTGAACTAACACAGTGCTTGCTCTACATATCACACACTGATCACTGAAGTGACTTAAGCAAACTTCTTGCCAGTCAACTAGCAGTTTAACCCTCAACAATGGTATTCTAGATTGCTTAACATTACCTGAACATGTGAGAGATCACTGTCTTTAAACTGCTGAAGCACTGCCAATGCACCTTCTTCATTAAATTCCTTTAAAGCTTCAATAGCTCTTTCATCTAGATCACTATGTGCAACTAGCCCTAGAGAAAAGGGGAAAAAAAAGATTATACTTGGGCAGCAATCTTAGTTTAACCAGATTTGACACACCTATCACGTTTCAGCGACCCCTACTTTAATCACTGATTAATATAAGTTACTGTACATAAGAAATCACTATATTCCTCTTAAAGGTAAATATTTAAGTGTATTTAACCTTTTTGAATCAAAGTGTCCAAAAAAATTAAAATTCAGGGCAACAGTTACTACATTTACGCATTCATTTGACTTCTGTGAAAGCCAGATGTTACACAGGCCAAGTTTATTTTCAATATCCTGAAGCTGAATTCAGAAGGATCTATCAAAACCTGACTTAGCTTACCTAGCAACAGTACCCTGATACATTCTGAGAAAGCTTTTATAGAGACAAAAAAACTGCAGCACTTAAAGCAACTACAACAATGCAAAAGTCAAGGTTAAAAGATTCTAGCTATCACCACATCTGAGAGAACCAATACAATAACCTTTGCATCCATGAGCCCAAATACTATGTCACAAATTATCATATACATCAAGAAATGAATACCAAGGCTTCAGTTACTTGCAGTTACCTCTAACTACTGTAAAAAAATGCACCATGACTACATCACCTCTTCCTCCTAAAAATCATGTTATCCCTTCCAGCTATTGCTATGGTCACCTGCATACTTCTTCTCATTCCTATCCCTCAGCCCAAATGGCCTGGCCCAAGCCTTTTCTCTGAAAAATGCTGGAACAAATTAAAGCACTGAGTGGAAAACATCCACAGACTGGTAAGACTGCAGTTCCCATAGTTTTGGAAACCACAAAAAGTTGCTATTTTAGCCTAAAGACAGCAGAGTCCAATAAAATACTTTATGTGTGGTTTTGCAAGTTTTATATCTTACCTGCAACGTAAATTTCATCTAGCTTTTCAGCAACTTTCTGTGGTAAACCAGCATCAAGCAACGTCTGGAAATGCTCAGAATGGGTAACTGCCGCAGAAGTATCCATGGGCTCTTCCGTACCATTCCCATTAACATGTTCAGTAGCCATGTTTCCAGATATCTGTTCAAATGCAATAAGCATCATAATTAAGCTACAAATATCTTCAGATAGAACAATTCAAGTGACAAAACATGCAAAAGACTGCCCTATTCTTGGCAGAAGGAGCGAACAAAAACCAAACCCCACAATCCAACAAACAAAAATAAACCCAACAAAAAAAACAAGGAAAAAAAAGTAGACCACTTCCCTGACACTTTTTAGCTTTGGAGGACACACAAAATTCCTCAAAAGAAGCACTAACACAAAGGAAAGCCCTAACACCACTGCCTAGCGGAGGTGGGGTAGCTTTCACTGCAGGTTTTACAGAACCTAGCCAGACAGTCTGACTCACCTCCCTCTCTGTCTCTCTAACACACTCCCTAAGAGGCTCTGAATAAGTTAGAAAAAGAGCAAGAAGCCAATGGCGGGGGAAGGAGGAAGAGCAAACCTGCCACATGCAGCCGCCGCTACCGCGATACCGTCACTGACACCCGCTACTGCCTCCACCTCCCGCTGCAAACTCGCTGTCCGCCGGAGAGAGCCGCCTCTCCAGGGCCCAGGCGCGACAGGGATCCCTTCCCGCCTCCACTCCGGTGTCGGCCGGGCAAGCGAGAGGAACAAAGCGCTCTTCCCAGTCCGCACCCACCCACGGCGGCGGCAGCGGCGGCAGCAGCGGCAGCCGCCATGAGCCCGATGGAAACACGTGCTCTGCGCGTTCAGATGTCCTACAACTTCCTCCAGTGACCGACTTCCCCCCCTCCCCGCCACACTCTTGCAGGAGGAGCTGCTCCCCCCCACCCCAAGCCCCAGCCATTCCCCACCTCTCACCCTATTCCCCCCGGAGAGCGGTTGCAACACCCCGGGCCCTATTTCACCAACTCGGTCGGGAGCTGGCGGCGCCTCCCGACCCCGCCGCCACCCCCCCCTCGCCACACTTCTCCCCGAAACAATGCAGGGGCCCGCCGCCAGCCCCGTCTCCCGGTCGGGAAACGCCGCCGCCCGCCACCCACCGCCTCATGACGTGACTGGGGGCACGGGAGACCGGAGCGGGCCCCCTCCCCTCGCACATGCCGGGCATCGAGGTCACGGGTCCCCCGGCCCGGCCCAACCCAGCCCCTCACGGGCAATGAATGGAGCAGCGAAGCCGGCAGGACAATGAGGAGAGAGCCACGCGCCCCACGCGGGGATGGCTCGAGTACCCCCAGCCGCCGCCGCCTCCCCAGAGCCGGCCAGATGCCGGGCCTAGTGCGCGGGTACCGGCCCAGGTCGGCCAGCCGCCCCCCGACCGACAGCGGCGGCCACGAAGGCAGCCAGCTCCTCCACCCATCACGCAGCGCCTGGCAGTCGGGCCCCGGCCCGACAACCGCTGCAGGGCCCCAGCGTGTGCCTCCCGCCCCGCCCGCCAGCTCCCCCTCCACCGTCTCGATCCTCCACAGCCGCCCGGAGCGGCCCTGCCCCGGCCCGCTCCCACCCCGCTCCGCGGGCGGCTACTGCCGCTCCGAGCCGCGGCGAGCTCGATCCCGCCTGCCTGCCCGCCGGCGCCCAGCTCCTGACCTGTCGCTGCGGGGGTGAAACGCCGTGCGAAGGGGATCGGGGCGCGGCTAGCGGCTCGGCGTGCTGAGGAGCTGCCCCCCTTCTCCGCTCCCTCGGTGTGTCCGGACAGTGTGCTGGAGCTGGCGTAAAATGGCGGCCGCTCGAGCGCTCACGCCGCTGCTGGCACCAGCCCCAGCCCCTTCCACTCGGCTCGGGAAGGGGGGGGTGACGGGGGTGACGGGGGGGGAGTAGAGGAGGAGGCGCCGCGCGCGCTGGCGCAGCCCCAAACCCGGGGTCTCCCAGGCAGCTCCGCAAGGGTTATCGCCTCGCCCCGCCCGCCGGGGCCGCGCGCGCCCGCCACGCCCCGCCCTCCCGTCCCTCGCGCGCTCTCCGCGTTCCATGCGGGACTGCGCGCGCCGCCCTCGTCCCGCCTGGGGTGGAGCGTCAGGCGGCAGGGGCGCGCGCAGGGGGCGCGCTGCCGACGGGAGGGGTGGTGGCGGCCGCGGCGGCGGGACGGGCCCCGCTCGGGGAGGGCCGGGCTCGCCGGCGCCGCCCGTGCACCTGTGCGCGGACACCGGCGGCGGAGCGGCTGGGCGGGGATTGGGCTGAGCGGCCGTTCCCACGGCGCGCAGGTGGCGCGCAGGGCACCGCCGCGGCCGGGGAGCCAAGGCCCGCGACGGTGGGACGGAGAAGACAACGCCACGCAGACAAAGGGAGGGGAGAGCGGCGCTTTGTGTGGCTGCCGGCCAGCCGCCGCAGCCGCGCTCGGCGGTCCCGCTTCGGAGACGAGAGCCGCGTCCCGTCCTGAGCTCGCCGCTCCCTCAGGCTGGCTGCCCACACCGGCCGCCCCGCCGTAGCCCCAAAGGGAACAGCAGTTCTCCTCAGTCGCGATGCGGCGGATCCACTGAAGCGGCGGCGTGGATCCCCGGCCGGCGGGGCGGGGAGAAGTTGGCGGCGGCAGCATGGGCGCGAGTGTCGCGCAGCCCGGCCGAAACTCCACAGCGCGGCCGTAGGAGGAGGGCCTGTGCCGCACAGCCACCCTGTGAGGGTCCGCTGATGAGTGAACCTCCCCCGTGCTGGCTCCAGAAGGCTGGTCTGACCGCGCAGCACCGCCAGACGCAGGTCCCTTGCACGTCTGGGAATTCCAGTTCCTAACGTGCGCGCCCCACATGAGAAACTTGGAAACCAACCCACTAAGCTCTGTCAGACCTGTAACTCCAGATAAAGACAGCGAAACGAAGGCAGGAAGGCACACACAACATTACTCACTTCCTCAAAGGCATCTCGGTGACAAGCTAACCAGCTACTGCTACCCTTCAGACCTGCCAAACACCTTCGGCAGATCGCCAATCTTTTAAAAACACTTAAAACCTGCACAGTGGAGCAAGCACAGACAATTACAGGGTTAGTTCGCAGTCAGCAAATACTCACATGCTGGTGAGAATGTGAAACAACCAACTGGCATTCAGTCAGACAAGAAAAATCTCTTCAAGCGCTTGATAAAGTAAGACTTCATTAAAAGCTGAACCACTGCACAGGTCAGTTTGCAATAGCAACAAATACGAGGAAGCTGCAATATCACATATTCCATCTGATTTATAATCTGGTGGTTTTAATCAAACTTCTCCCTCATGTTTAAGAAAAAGTCTGGGGGAAAAAGATAGTAAAATAACCATTTTTTTTTTTTGTGCAAACTTGTGTTTTTAATCGTATTATCTATTAAAATGTGGGTAATTTTCTCCCTTCAGTAACGTTCTCAAAAAATACAGCTATCAGCTGGGCAATGACAGTAAGAGCCTCAAAAACAAATGTGGGAAGAATTTCTCTGAAAAATACTGCACCAGACCATGCTATTTTCAGACATTTACAAAAGGTGTTTCAGTGAGGCATTCACAATACAGGTGTGAGCCAGAGTAGTATCTGAATTTCATAAATGGTTTTGTTCTCTGGAACTAACGAAAACAGTGACAAATGTTTCACTAAATTCACAATCAGTTGATCTGACCAACTGATCTGACCAGGTGGCAAACCCCTGAGAAAGCAATTCCCACTTTCAGGCCCATTTTTAGGCAGAAACATTTTTATGCACTTTCCTTTTCTTCCATAAAATTGAAGTAAAAACGATAAAAAGACTAAGATAAATGCAGCAATAGATTTGCACCCTTATTTAAAATCACGCTGACCCAGAGTCAGAGTCGCGGTTATTTAATCCTTTGAAATTTTATGTAGAAAGGAGGAAGCAAAGAGTCTGACATGCAGTTCCCCTAAATATAACTCAGTTATTGGCCCTAAGATCAGTAGGACAAAGACAAAAATGTTATTCCAACCCCCGTGTCACAGGCAGGGACACCTCACACTAAACCATGTCACCCAAGGCTCTGTCCAGCCTGGCCTTGAACACCGCCAGGGATTAAAGATTCACAGCTTCTCTGGCAACCCATTCCAGTGCCTCACCACCCTTACAGTAAAGAACTTCTTCTTTATAGCTAACCTGAACTTCCCCTGTTTAAGTCTGAACCCATTACCCCTTGTCCTATCACTACAGTTCCTGATGAAGAGACCCTCCCCAGCATCCTTATAGGGCTCCTTCAGATACTGGAAGGCTGCTATGAGGTCTCCACACAGCCTTCTCTTCTCCAGGCTGAATAGCTCCAACTTCCTCAGCCTGTCTAAAATCTAGGGAGGGTCAACAGGAATTTTACCTTCAGTTTCTATGAAGTCTTTCCCAAGTGCTCACACATTGGGAATTGTGGATCAGCTGTAGAGTTTGCTGTACCTGAGCTATGAAACCCACCAGCTACAGTGTTAGAGGGGTAGATCACTGTGGTTCATACAAATATCACCGCTTGTAATATCAGAACAAGCCCCCCGTGCCATGTCTGCCACAGCACAATTCAGAAATGATTCAACCACTCCTGGGGCCTCTCAGGAATGGGTTTTCCAACCCATTCCTAGCTCCTAGCCTCCTTTGTAAGACTGACAAGTTATTAATATATCTGTATGAGAATATCCAACTTTAGGAAAGGACTGCAGTCTGCAGTTTATTCCATGTAGTGCACAGCTAGCCACTGGCCTATTTGCCCTGTGAGATCCTTAGTAAAATAAGACTACTTGGGGAAGGAGATTAAATAAGTCTGTTTAATTTGTTAATTCTATCAGTCAGCAGCTCTGTGTCTTAAAAGATGGAGTTACAAAATACAAGGCCTGTGCCTATGAAGACAAAAACACAAGTCAGAAATTGACCAAAGGGAGATGAATCAGATATATGAAATTTTTCTTCTGGAGAAAGCTTTTCATGTATGACTGAATGGCTCAGTCTTACATTTTAATATGCAGATTTCAGAGCACTTCCATTCTAAAAAGTAACTGATGATCTAAAATTGTCACATGATTTCAGCAAAGACAGACTAAACTGCAGTAATGGTAATACTTTCTTACAGCATTCTTTCCAGTTACACCCTTTGTGCATCTTCTCACATTGCCAAAAGTAGCCTTAATTAAAATCAAGGTTATTCCCCCATTTATTTAAACTCTTTCTAGGGCTCTAACTTTGACCCTGCTAACTCTTCGAACATTTAACTTCCAATTACATCAGGAAAACAAAAGCAGCAAAGAAAGTCTTTGCATATCCAGTACGGTTTACAGGACCAGAGGCTGTGAGCACAAACTACAAGGGAGGTTCCCTCTGAACATCAGAAAGTACCTCCTCACTGTGAGGGTGACTGAGCACAGGTTGCCCAGAAAGGTTGTGGAGTCTCCGTCCTTGGAGATGTTCAAAAGCCATCTGGATATGGTCCTGGGGAAACAGCTTGAAATGGCCTTGCTTGAGCAAAGGGATGGATTCTGCGATACGGTTAATTATCCTGATCTTTACAAATACAGCTCTATCCACTGACTAATTGATGCTACTTTCTTGAAATTTGGAAAGACTTCCCCTACCCTCCCAATCCAGAAAACAAAGCTATTTTTTCACTACTATTTAATTCTTCTAGTTTTGCAGTATGGATGAGGAGCCTGCTCATGTAGACTTGACACCATGTATTTTGGGGCTTTTGAAGTTGAAATCACTTACATTCTGCTAAATATTTGCCCACATAATCACAGGTGGAGAACAAGCCTGGCAATGAGGAGGAATGGGGCTCTTCCAGGGATTCTTTTGGTATCGAATGTTACACAGATAGGACCAAATCAGCGAATGGTTTGCGTTGGAAGGGACCTTAAAGCTCATCCAGTTCCACCCCCCTGCCATGGGCAGGGGCACCTTCCACTAGACCAGGTTGCCCAAAGCTCCATCCAGCCTGGCCTTGAACACTGCCAGGGATGGGGCAACCACAACTTCTCTGGGCAACATGTGCCAGTGCCTCACCACCCTCATAGTGATGAATTTCTTCCTAATATATAATCTAAATCTATTTACATTCAGTTTAAACCCATTCCCCTTTGTCATGGTTTAAGCTCAGCCAGTAACTGAGAACCACACAGTCGCTCACTTACTCCCACTGCTTCTTCCTCCCCCTGCTCCTGGAGGGATGGGAAGGAGAATCAAAAGAATGTAACTCCCATGGATTGAGATAAAGAACAGTCCAGTAACCAAGGTATAACACAAACCACTGCTGCTACCACCAATAGATAAGGGAAATAGCAAGGGAAGAGAATACAACCACTCACCACCCGCCAACCGATACCCAGCCCAACCAGAGGAATGACCTAGCCCTTCCAGATAACTGCCCCCAGTTTATATAGTGGGCATGATGTGCTGTAGTATGGAATACCTCTTTGGCTAGTTTGGGTCAGGTGTCCTGTCTCTGCTTCCTCCCGGC
>WYDI02007810.1:0-34009 GCA_009867235.2 Psittacus erithacus | reverse complement strand
CGGGAGCTGGGCTGGGCCCCCGCCTTCCCCCCCCCCCCTCCCCGCCACCACCAACCCATTAGCACAGTTCAGGGAAACCTAAAAAATTCAGAAGACACTGAAATATGCAGCATTTTGCTCTCTCTGGAAATGACGCGCTTCGCTTCCCAGATGCTCCCGAGGAGGAGGTTGTAAATAAGCAGCTCTATGGCACGGGGGCTGCTGCAGAGCTCCCACTGACACCCTGCTCCCCATCCTTGCTCATGGGCACCCACTGGCACTAACGCCCATCCTTCCTAGTGTGATGTGGAGGTACCAGCCATTAAAAGACCTTCACCTCTTTGTCCTTGTGGGCTGCTCTTTGCCACTTTCCCTATAGGATATCTCCTTGCTGCATCCCTCCTCCCTTTGGTCAGGAGGGTGGCTGGACGCCGGTGCCGCAGGACCGGATGCAAACACCTCTCCTCAGCACTTCTGCTATCTGGGGCACAGCAGAGCAGCGGCAGCAGCAGCAAGGAATTAGAACAAAAAAAAAAGGAAAAGCAAAAAAGCCCTATTTGCATAAACCTCCCCAAAAGAGGAGCTGGAGCCTGAGAGTGGAGAGCGGGTGCAGCTGCGAGCATCCGATGGGGACCACTGGAGCTGATAGCAATAATAAGGAGTAAAAGAGTCTGGACCAGGGGATGCTTTGCCACTGGGTGCCTGCATGTCCCCAGAGTGCTGCCCCAGGGCTTGACACTCAATCCAGGAGTGATATTGGGACACTTGTGCATTCAGGTCTTCAGAGGGCAGATTAATCGCCGTGTGCTGGATCTGTCACGCACAGGGTTATATATTCCTGTTGGAATTTACAAGTAGTTCTGTCTGAGAAATAAACAACCGGAGATAAAAATTACATTGTCACCGTGCAGGTGTGATCGATGGAAGAGACAAGTCCTCAGAATGCCGGCGAGGAGCCACATGGACAACATGCCCAGGAAGCGCCGGCCAGGAGGAGAAAGAACCAGCCCCAGCTTGTTGTGTTTCCCAACCCGAAGGAAAAGGTGGGGATCACCACTTAAGCCATTCCCAAGTGGGACAGATGCTGAATGCTGGAGAAAACAATGCTGGGATGGGTGACCAGGAGGAGGACCTGCAACGCAGCCATGGGAAGGATGCCTGGGGCAGAGCAATCAGCAGCAAAAGGGACTGCATCCCGCAGGTCAGCACCCACTTTGGAGCCCCCAGCCCTCCTCTCCATTGTGTTTCCAAGGTCAGCAATGGGCAGAAGTCAAAAGCAGGCAACCACAACCCCTGGGGACCGAGCTGCAAGGAGGATTAATGCCCTTTGCATCAGGCCTCTTTGCTTTAGTTTCTCCTTCCTTCCCACGGCTGCATTGGCTTTGTCATGGTGTCATGGAGCACATCACTTGACAGGGTCACTGCCACTCCCTGGGAAGGGACAGACATTGCCTCCTTCACAGCTTAAATCTGAAGTTGCACTGGGAAAAGCACCACATGGATCCTCTTCCCAAGGAGCCAGGACCCTGGAGAAGTCAAAACCAGCTGTGGACTCCAATGCCGGTGCCTCGCTCCAGGCTATCAGCCCAGCAGCCGGTCCCACAACTGCCTTCAGTCTATTAATAAACCCGGAGCAGCTGCTGGAGCCTCTGCCGAGCTGGTCCTCGGGATTTATCCACATTACTCTGCCTTATCAGCCATGCTTTTCACAAGCACTTAAATTCAGGAGGAAAAGGGAAAAGTGAAATCAGATAGAAACGCAGGTCTGTTTGCTGTTTTCTCCAATGAAATGGTTCTGGGTAAACAGCAGACGCCTTTGATGAAATCCCAGCAGGCTTAAACAATAAAGCTGGTTACAAACTCAATCTGGCGCAGATATCAGATCTGAAATTGTTGAAAAAAAACCAGAAAAAAACATGTCAACATTTTCTAATGCTGCTGCAAAACTTCCTCGGCACCTTGCCACGAGCCCCTGCCTCTGCTGATGCAGGACCCGCGCCGCTGCGGAGATCCTTCCCATGGGGAGTCCTGCTTCTGCACCCTCCTGTATCCCCCAAGCTGCAGGAGGATGCTCGGTGTCACCTTGGAGACATGAGATGGACCATTCCCCACTTCGTGCTCAGGTTGTTTTCCAGCTGTAAGCACAGTTGCCATCCTCAGGCACAGCCTGTCTGGGGCATCGCAGTACTGGAGGTCTGGCAGGGCTGGATGTTCCTCTTGTTCCGTCCCAGGGATAGCATTCAGTACTGGGTTTATCCACCAAGGCCAATTGGCTTTTCCATGGAAAACCAGTTTGAAAGCACTGTGGTGGCAGAGAAGTGCATCCCAGCACTTCTCTTGACTTTTGCATCCACTGTGCCACATCTGCATCCCAGGGCAGGATGAGGGTGTGTGGTGATGCATGGGTCCATTTGATTGAATGCCTGGCTGGGACACAGCTCAGCCCCAGTCCTAAACCCATGGCACAGGCTGGTGGGCGCAACAAGGACTTGTCCAGCTCTGTTGGGGCAATACGTGATGTGGCAGCTCCCGTTGATGAGTGTTGGAGCAACAAGGACCATCCAAGCTCAGAAAACATGTGGAGCCAGAGCGCAATGAGGCAGGTCCCACGCTGGCATTGCTGGGGCTGGCACCAGAACTTCCCAAACAGTGTCTCTGGGGGACAGCAGCAATGCAGGTCCCCATTTTGGACCAAGGCAAAAGGGCAAGAAGCTGAGGAGGAGGAGGAGGAGGAGAAGGAGGCAGCAGGTCTGGTCACACCACGAGTGAGGACAACTTCTTGGCACAGGTTATGAAGCCAGTGCCAGCTCTGAGGGTGTCTGGGCTCCCACACCTCTGTCCATGAGGGAGCTGCTCCCTTAGTGTGGGAACAGAACTCCAGCTTTCCACATTGGATCCAGTCCTACACACACCCCTGCAGCAGCCCCCAGCCTGTAGCTGATACCCAACACAGCTCATGTCCTGTGTGGCAGCAGGACAAGGGATGGCTGTGCAGGAGCAGCAGAGCCCTCATCCCTCCTAACAGCTGGAGAGGACAAAGGGAATACAGGAGAGGAAAAGCAGGGCAGGAGGAGGAAGAGAAGGAGGAGGAGGAGGAAGGCAGCAGCCCTGGGGGGCACAAGGGACCAAGCCTGAGCTCCGGTGGAGCACACACGGCGGACCTGACCCCTCTGCGGAGGTTGCCTTCGCCATCGATCCCTGCTGCACTCAGGCTCATTAGGGCTTGGGAGCTGCTGCGAGCGGCTGCTGGAGGAGACAGACGGGGGGAGCGCTCGCCGTGGCTCCCTGGATCCTATTAAATATTTACTTTGTTTTGTTTTGTTTTTTCCCAGCTCCATTGATCTGAGATGGGGCTGGGGGGGGAGGCGGGGGGGAGGCGCTCGGATGCTGGGAGGGAAAAGCAGAGGCAATGGCTGAGATGGAAAACGGGGACAGACCCTGCCAGGGCGCTCCCACTGTCCCCAAGGGCGCCTTGTGCTGTCCCTGCACAGAGCTGCTCCACCAGCATCCATTCATCCCCCTCCAGTGCAGGGATCACCAGCACAGGGAGGCTGTAGCAGTGCGGCTCCCCCGCTCCCCATCCCACACCAACCCCATCCCAAGGGATGCAGCAGGAAGGGATGCCCAACGCGAGGGGAGCACATTGCAGGGGGTATTCCCATACCCAGGGCTGGGATGTGCCCCCTACAGCCAGGCTGGGCCCTAAGCATGGCCACGGAGCCGGCGCTGTTTCTATTTTGAGAGGAGCTCTACTGGAAAAGGAACAAAAGCCAAGGGAAGCTATAAATAGCCTCCTCCTCCTTCACACCAGCGCCTCCTCCACCCCAGCATCCCACGGCCAGGGGGGGTCCCGCAGCATGTCCTGCCATCAACCTCCCCCTATCATTCTCCAGCCAACATCCCCACCTGAAACCCTGAGGGAATAAAAGCACTGAGGACTATTTGCCACCAAAGCAGAAATGCCCGGGAACAACGGCTTTGCCAAGTTGCCCAGTGGCTCCTGAGGGATTTGCCACTGCCCATCCAGGCTCTGCACCCTTCGGGATGGATTCAGCTCCCTGAGGATGCTCCTATCACCCCAGCGCATCCCTCCCTGGCCCCGGCTGCGATTGGTGGGGAGCAGGGAGAGCCGAGCGGCTCGGCAGACCTACTTTCAAGGCTTTAATCCTTTTTGCTTAAAGGATCTTTTCTTTCTCTTCCCCCCCCCCCCCTTTCTTTTTTTCCTCCCTTTCCACATGGCAAAGATGGGGTCTGATCAGAGGAGAGACGCAGGGAGCTGACAAGCTGCAGCGTACGGAGAGAAAGGAGAAAGAAATACATATTTATTACCCTCAATTATTAAGAAACAGATAGCAGCAGATCTTAGGCCCTGGCAGAGGCACTGCGGAGCCGTTTGGCTGAGGACTATTTTGTTTTTTAAATTCCATTGAAATTATAATACGCTGGGCTTGTTAGCACAAACACCCCGGCACATCCCTGCTGAGGGGGCTCATCCCGGCCCCGCTCCCGCTGCGCTGCCCATAGGGTGGCTGTATCCAGCATGTAGGATTTGCAGCTCAGGAGGGCAGGAGGAGACTTTGCCCTCCTTTGCCTTCATACTGGTGGGGATCAGAGGGGCTCTGCACTGTGCAACTGCATCCCCATGCCCATTGATGCCCGGCTGGGTGAAGGTTTTGTGGATGATGGAGCTCGCCACAGGCTTGTCACAGGGATGTGCTTCATGCTCAAGAATGGGCTTTGCACCCCTGAAATGGCACCATAAGCGTCCGTGGCCACGGAAGTGGGGTTTCCCTGAGCAAACCAGTGCAAACACAGCTGGGAAGGGAAAAAGAAGCAATTCCCAAGTGCAGCACAGGGGCTGGCAGAGCCGCTGGCACCTCCTCTCCGCTTGCAGGGCTGTCTCTGCGAGGAGCCCTGCCAGTGCAGCAGCCCAAATCCCTCCTGCTGCTGCTGCTCCCCAGTAAACAACGGCTGCAGCCTCCCCATGTGAGGGTGATGCTGGGACATGGGGTGCACATGAAGCATCCCTGATGCTGTCTGGCTCTGTGCTACGCTCTCCCTATGGCCAGGCACCGCTGGGATGTGATGGACCGCGACAGACACCCAGCCTGCTGTGCCATCACCTTGCCAGGGCCCAAACCTGCTGTTCCATCCTGCTGGCCATGAGCTGGGAAGAGACACTGGAAGTGTCACAGAGCTACCAGGCATCACAAAAAGCTGCTCACCAAAGCCAGGTTGATTCCAAGCTGCCGTGCCGGCTCCAAGCTGCTGCACCAGCACCGCCGGGAAGCAAGCAGCCGGCAGGCACATGTGCTGTTAAAGAAGAAAAGGAGCTTTCTGCACCAAATGGAGCATTTTCTGCTTAATAACCCCCCGCAATCCTAATCTACACAAAGAAGATTGTCCCCCTTGCACCTCCCCATCCCGCATCTGCCACTGCCAGCACTTAACACATGGGCAGAGCCACCGCTGCCCCATCAGGTGCTGGGAAATAGGGATGTGATGCCCGGTGCTGGGCACATTTCCTCTGTCAGTGCTGAGCATCCATCATTTGTCATCAGCAAAAATAATACTCCTAAAAGTGTCCCCCCCCGATTGCCAGGCGGCAGGCGCAGGGCTGCGGGTTTCCATGGCAATGCCGTTCCGCAGGGATGGTACAGGGGGGATCAGTGATTCCTCAGTTTGGGAGATGGGACGTGGCACTGACATCGGGAGCGAGGACAGCATTGGCTGTGCTGCTGGTGGAGGGACCTGAGGCCAAGCCAACTTTGTCCCCTCCTTGGACTCCGGCAGCATCACCCAAAAAAGCAGGGAAGAACCTCACTGGAGGAGACAAGGATGCTTCTGCACCCCAGAGGTGCCCCTGGGGCCGTGTCCTGCATCCCTTGCCCATGCAGGAACATGGAACCCCTGGCTCCTCCTCATTGATTCCCATCAGCATCCTGCTTGCTCCCAGACCCACATCACCCCATGGCCTCCCACTTGTTGCCTCCACTCTTAAATCAGACTCTAGCCTCCTTTGGTGGGTGATGGGTCAGGGCAGCACCTCACCCATCCCAAACAACAGCCATCATTGCTCGGGTGCTGGTGCCTTGCCGGAGTGCTGCTGCCTGCTGCTCCACCAGAGCTCTTTTAAAGACATAATCTGCTGTTAATAACCACTTTATACCCAACGTGGCTAAACCCCGGGATTGCACTTTGCAAACAAAGCCTGAGTTTTCTGCTGGAGCAGCTCTATGGGTTGGGAATAGGGAGCAGCATCACCCACATGGGGCAAAGTGGGACTTGTGGTTGCCCCTCCAAGTGCTGTGGGGCTGAAACAGCCATGTCCTGGGTCACTCCTCTGCAAGGGGGGTTTGCCCCCATGCTGCTCCAGAGCTGGACAAGGGCATCACTGGGAGCTGGAGACACCCTAATGGGAGGTATCCCTGACTGCCCATAGCCCACATCATGGCCCTCCAGGCTCCTGTCCTTCCCTGCTTGGTTTTTGCTTCCAAATGGGGTTTTGGCTCTTGATAAGGATGTTTCCAGCAGCCCTCGTCCCTAACCAGTCCCCAGGGAGCAACATCCCACTTGTGACCTCATCCTGCAAATCACAGGGACCCAGTGCCCGTGGCTCCAGCAGGATCAGGAGCCCTGGGGAATGGTAGGTGTGAAATCACACCAGAAAATGCCTATTTTGAAGTTTTCAGGTTCACTGGTGTTTTTAGGGCAGCACTTCGAGACCACCTGGAATGTCACTCAAGCAGTCGGATGGGACCACAGGGCACCGGTGCAGCCCTTTGGGCAAAAGGTGGGAATAGCGTTTATCCAAGTATGGATACAGCTCTGACCCTGCCAGGTTCCATCAATGAGGGTCACTGAGCAGCGACGGCTCCTTAGCATCCCAGCTCCGGCTCCAGACAGGTCTCGCCTGCCCAATTCCCCCTTTATTTCCGCCCCGCCCCCAAGCACCACCACAAGGACAGCCTGGACCACATCCTGACCCCCCCCTCAGTCACCCCCCTCAGTTCACCAGGCACAGAGAGCTTGTGGCTTCCTCTCAGCTCTTTAGGAGATTAAACTTTTATAAGCAGAAAGGTTTCTGGGCTCTTGGCTCCGTGGCGCAGGAACCGCAGCCCAGCCTGTGCCTGCACCCTGCCCGCCGGCTGCTCCCATGCAGGGATGGACAGGGCTGGATGCCCCATCGATGGGCTGAGCAACGGCAGGGACATGGCTGCCCGTGACCTTGGTGGCATCCTTGACCTGGAAATCTCCTTCTCCTGCGTTGCCAGTGTTGCACTGCTGCCTGCCGCCACCTCAGGCAGGGTGCATGGTGCTGGGCTGGTCCTGCTGGCACCCTTGCCCATGCTGTCACCCACTGCCATGCCACCAATGATGTCCCAGTGCCCCAAATCCTTCCTGGATCCTGCCCAGTGCATCCGCAGCTGGAGCTGTGGAGTGCAGGAGGCCCAGAATACCCATAGGCATCACAGCAGTGCCTCAACCATGCTGCCACCCGACGTGTGAAGCCATCCATCCCCTGGAGCAGGCACACAGAGCTGCTTCCCCTTGGAGACATCCCCTGAGCTCAGCTCCTGCTGCCCCAATCCTTCCACATCCCTCATCCCTGATCCCAACAATAGATGGGGAAGGCGGTGGCAGTGCCACCATCAGCCTGCGTTGCTTCCCACCAGCACAGCCTTGTGCTGCCACATCCCTCAGCAAAACCCTGAGCCCCACAGAGGGGTTTGACCCTGGTCCTGCGCCCCAGTGGCAGCTCTCCCCATCTTCCCTCACCTCACATAGGGGGTGTCCCCTCTGTACCCCAGCTGCAGCAAACGCTGGGGTTTGGGGATACCCGGTAACAGGGAGACAGGGAGGGGAGAGCCTTTGGGTGGGATGGAGGCCTCCTCTAACTGCCTGTTGAATTATTCAGGAATGGCATTAACTTATAAATGAGTGTGTTTGACTGATTTTGTGGTTGGTGTACAGATAAATTCTAATGAAAGACAGCTACAAGATTTTAAATTATTAATTAGACTGCCACTTAACAAAGCCTATTTGGCACTCTATTTCCTTGCTTAACAAGACAAAAACTTTAAGAATAGGTTGTGCATTAGCCCACAGGCTCTTCAATTTGCATTTTGTTTTCCCAGCTCCAGAAATTAAAGCTGTAGATCTTGACCTTAACAGGCTACCCCTGGTGGGATGCAACCCTGCCGGCAGCCCTGCCGCCTGCCTCTATCTCAGGATCCCAGTTTTCCAGCCTGGATGATGCTTTTTCTCCAGGTAGCAGCATCAAGGCTGGGAACTGAGGTTGGGAACCGGAGCTGCTCCATGGGCTCAGGGTTTATTCCTAAGACCACCAGCCTGGCTGGGTTAACACCCTGAACAAAGCCGAAGCGGGAGCTGGAGAAAGGAGCATCCAAGCCGCAAGGTGACATTCCTCCCAGTGGGATAAAGCTTCCCAGTGGGAAAAAGGATTCCCAGGATGGCAGCGGGGTCTGTGCCGTACCTGGAAGTCCGCACCCCAATGCGAGGGGTGTGAGCACAGCATTGGTACCTTCTCCCGCTGCCGGAGCCTCGCTGGAGAGGGGCATGCGGTGATGGTGATGGTGAGGGTTGGGCCCGGGGCTGCGTGGTTCACCCCAAACTGGGGTGTGGGGTGGGAATGGGGGGTCCGGCCGGGATCCCCGCCGCTGTCCCCGGTATCTCCCCAGTACTGGCTAGGGTGAGGTGGGGCCGGGGGTCCTGCACGCCCTCCGTCCCGTCCCGGACCCCCCGGGGGAAACCGGCTTCTCCCCTCGCTGTGATGTCAAAAAGCTCCCCTATGATGTCCAAGGCGGTTGCCATGGAAATAAGCGTGATGTCACAGCGGAGCGAATCTCCTCGGGGGGGGAGGAACGGGACAGCTCGCCCCAACTTCCCCGCCGATTCCCCCCCGCGTCCCCTGCTGAGCCCCGTTTCCCGTTCTCTCTCTTCAGTGGACGAGCACCGACGCCCCCCCGCGCCCGCCGCAGCTCCGCTGCCTCCGGGACCCGCCGTACCCCGGTACCCGAGGGACCCGCCGCGTCCCCGGTCCTGCGGGACCGGGCGCCTGCCGCGCCTCCTTCCCGCTCCTCCCGCTCTCCCTCCTTCCCCGCCGCGCTGCGCTCCCGCCGTGCGCCGCCGGTGCCGCTACCCGGGGACCCCAGGGGGTACCCGAGCATCGGCAGCGGCGCCGGTAACGCGGCGGCGGCGGGGGGCGCCCGGCGGCGCAGCCCCAACTTCGGCTGAGAGACAAACTTCGAGGCCAGCCCCGCTGCCCCCGGTGCCCGCGGTACGCGGTGCCCTCCCGGTGCGGCGCTCACCTTGGCGGAGCATCTTGGAGCCGGGGCGGGCGCGGTCTCCCTGAGGCGGCGGCGGCGGCGGCGGCGCTCAGAGCCGCGGGTGCGGCGGCGAGCGGCAGCGGCGGCGGTAGCGGTGGCTGCTGCTGCACCGGGAACACGGAGCCGGGGCCCGGGCGAGCGGCCCCCGCGGGGGCATGGCGGGCCGAGCCGCAGCGGCACCGGGGAGCGCCGGCCCCGGAGCACCGGGAGCGCCGGCCGCGCCTCTGCCCGCCGCGCGTCCCGCCGCCGGCTTTTAGGGGGGAGCCGCCCCCTCGGGGCTGGGGCCGCCGCCGCCCCCCACCCCCTCGGACCGAGCCTATAAAGGGGAGCCCGGTGCCGGTGCCGCGCTGCCTGCAGCGGCGGGCAGGGCTGGGCAGGGCGGGGCGGGGCAGCGACGGGGCGGGCAGGATCGGGCTGGGCTGGGCTGGGCTGGGCGAGCCCGGCCGGGCCCCCCCTTTTCTTCCGCCGCCGCCGCCGCCTCTCCCGCCTCCCGTGGACAGTTCGTGAAAGTGCCGCTGCTCCCGTTCCCCGCGCTCCCCCTCCCCCGGTATTCCCGGTCCTCTCCGCCCCACCGGCGGTCACAGCCCAGCGCTGCCCTCCCGGGGCTCTGCGGTCCCCCTGGGACCTGCTGTGATTCCTCTCACTATCATCGTCCCCTCCGCCGTCGTTTCTGTTGTCGTGTGTCCCCACCCCCGGTGTCCCGGTATAGCACTGGGGGTCTGCTGCCCCACCCGTGCGCTCCTGCAGGGATCACGGCTGTCTCCGCGATCTCATCCGCCCAGCGCCGGCCATGCCGCTCCCCGGAGACCTGCCGTCCTTCCCGGCTCTCATCGCTCCCTCCGTCCCCCGGTGTCCCTCCGCGTCCCGTTACCAGATCGGTGTCCCTGCTGTTCCCGCTGTCCCCTCCGCCCCGCACGATCCCGGTCACCCCCTACTGTGCTTTCCGCCCCGTATCGTTCCCTCCGCCCTACCGGGTCACTGCTATCCCACCGGGATCACGGATGCTCCACCGGGAGCTCTGCTGTCCCCTCTCCCCTCCCTGGTCCCTGCTGTCCCGCACTCCTCTCCTAATTCCCAACTTCCCACTGGAGCTCCGCTGCCCCTGGGCTGTCCCTTCCGTCCGCTCGGGTCACTCTCGGGTCCCTCTCGCCTACTCCCCTCTGTCCCGTTAACCCACAGGGAGCGCCGCTGTCCCCAGCGCCCCGCCCGGGTCCCCGCTATGCCCGGGGGTATCCCCTGTCCCCCCTGTCCACTGCCGCCCTCGGGGGTCCCCGTGCCCCCGGGGTCCCTCCCGCCCCACCCCTCGCATGGACTTGGCTTTTGCTCCGTGACACGGGTGGGAGAGGACATGGCAACAGCTCCGGTGCTTTCGCTCCATCCCTGTGTTAACGTTGCCACCGGCAGCCGCGGAGCCGTCATCACCGGTATGGAAACACGGCAGGGCCACATCCCCGATGCTAAACTTGGCATCCCGACCCCCACAGCACATCCCATTGCACACCCAAAGGCCCACCGGCCACCGTGTGTGTGTGACCCATCTCTCCCCTCCGCACCGCCCGTCCCGTCGGTCGCCCGCCGGTTCGCTCCCCCCCGCCACCCCCCCTACACTCGATCTCTCGGCCGGCGACTGCTCTGGCCTAGCGCGGGGCTCGCTTAATGCTGCCTTCCCGCCTTCACGTGCTCCAGAGCAATGGCGGCCTCCGTGAGCGTCGGGAGCGCGGTCCCGGTGCCCGCCTCAGGTGGGCCGAGACCGGGGTTAACTCCGCGTCCCCGGCGCCGCTGCCGGGCTCTATTTCGGTTCCTTGGCTCGGGGAGGCCTCCCCCGCCAGCGGCTCGGCCCTTTGACGGTTCGGCCGTGGGCCGTGCGGGGAGGGTTCGCTGGCTCATGAGTGCTGGTGTTGGGCTGGAAATAGTGAATAAGCGCCCTGCTGTCACTCCCCCGCCGCGCTCCGGCTCCGCCGAGCTGTGGGGGGAGGCGGGTGCTGGCGGGGGCCGGCTCCGGGATGAGCTTCCCGAGGGACGAGCTTGGCTCACCCGCTGCTGGTGCCGTTGTTTTCCCCGCAATGGGATAACGGGATCTCCTGGATAAGGCAGGTTGGACACCTCACCCCCCCCCCATCCCCGAGGTGCTAGGGGTGAGGCATCGGGGGTTGTGCCTGCTGTTCCATTGAATTAGAGGGAGCCGGCCCCCTTATAGTTATAGGGATGCTTTGTGGGGAAAAAAAAGGGTGTTTTCACCCCAAAAAATGCCATAGGGCAGAAACTCATCCCTTCTGTCCGCTTGACCCCAGGGGTGGTGTAAGGGCAGTGAGGATTGTGCCTGCTGTTGGGACCTGGGGCGAGCCAGCCCCGCTCATAGTTATAGTGGTGCTTTGTGGGCAAAAAAAGCGTGCTTTTACCCCCAAAATGCTGTAATGAAGGGCAGAAACTCACCCCCTTCTGCCCTCTTGCCCCCGGCGGTGGTGTAAGGGCAGTGAGGATGCTGGTGGCCCATGGAGTATGGGGCGTGTTGCCCTCCTGGCCGCTCCTTTAGGCCACCCGCTTTGTCCCACAGCCCGAGGCCGTGCACGGCAGGTGGCACAGCAGGTTCCCGAGGAGATCCTCGGTAACGTGGAGCTGCGGGAGGCGGCGGAAGCCCTGCCCCGAAACTACAACTTTGAGATCCCCAAGACCATCTGGCGCATCCGGCAGGCTCAGGCCAAGAAGGGTGAGCACCAACCCTTGGGAATGAGGGGTTTGGGGCTGCAGTGTGGTGGGGTGGGGATGCTGAGCTCCTCGGTGGCAAGGGGAGCTGGTTGGGCTGGGTGTGGGGCTTGGGGAAGCCGGGCAGGGATGGTGCTGAGCTGCCCTGCATGCCCTGGCATGTTTGAGCTCTGTCTTGGCGAGCTCTGCTCCCCTCGAGGGGCTTTAATAGATCTGTATCTCTGGATTATAATCACATTGGACAGGACAGGTTGAGCTGTCGGACCTGTCAGCCTGTGAGATGTGTCTGGGATACCAGCCAGGTCCCTGCTGCTCTCCTCTTTCCCTGCGCTTTCCTGCCATGCTGCTGGGGCCAGGCAGAGGGAGCCCCACAACTCTCAGCTCCAGGGGTTCTGGCAGAGAGCTGGGCCAGCTCTCTGGTCTGGTCTTAACCCTCCTTATGGGCTTGCTGTAGCCCTGGGGGGTGGGAAGTGGCCATGGTGGCCCTGGAGCAGGTGCTGTGATGCTTTGAGGTGGTGCCAGGGATTGTGTCCCCCTGACTCAGCTACAGACATCATGGCATGGAGCATCTCTGGGTGTCATCAGTGTCCCCTCCCTTGCTTCATACATAGGCAGGGATCACTCACAGGGCTGTTGGTGCTAGAGGCTCCAGGCAAAGCCAGATTTGGAACGCTGTGTCCACCTGGGAATGTCTCTGTCTGCTGCAGCCAAGCTGGCAGCATCACAGGGGTTGTTCCAGGAGCTGCTGCTGGGCTGATCGGGGCTGCGATGCCGAAGGACTGGAAGCTGTGGGGCTGCCTGGTCCATCCCAGCTGTGGTGCGGGATGCGGTGAGGCTGCTCGGCCGTGCAGCTCTGTCTCTTCTTGATGTGTTCTGCTGCTTGGCACCTCCTAATTAAATGTAAATACGCGTCTGGGATTTAGGTCTGGGAGCTGGGATTGCAGCCCGTCAGCCAACCAGCCGTGCTGGGATTTAAAACCCTGCCTGTGCACAGCCCAGCCAGGGGCACGTTGCTGGGGGAACACAGCTTCCCATTGGGATGCAGCCAGCCCTGCCTGTGTCCTGCATGCAATGGGGCATGGGGGGGGGGGTGTCATCCTTTCTCCCTATATTCCATGCTGGCACAGAGCTGCCTGTTGCCTTCGCTGGGAGAGGTTTGCAGGTCTGCTTGTTGACAGAGGTCTGGGGTGGAGGGCAGTCCCAAAAGGTCCTAAATGGGATGGGGAATGCCACGACCCTGATCCAGGGTCAGGCAGGGGTTGGCAGAGTGCAGGCAGCTGCCCTTAGGCCCTCTGGGTTGGAGCAAGGTGAGATTAACCCAGTTTAGGCCAGGTCTTTACACAGCTCCATGCTGACCAATGGGGTGGGCTTGGCAGCACAGGGTTTTGTGTTGGAGGGGGATCTAAAGAGGATGCTTGGATAGATACCGCTGGGATCAGGAGGTGAAACAATGGGATTAGTGGGGCCTCCTCCATTTATCTCCTCCTCCATAGTCCCTGCTCCTTCCACACTGCCCTGGGCAGCCTGAGGGGGATCCAGGAGGGGCTCCTGCCTGGACCCCAGGCATTGGAGGGCCCAGCTGGACTGCAGAAGCAAAGGGATTGTTCCAAGCTGTGAGGAAGGAACAAACCAGGCAACAACATTTGTTGATGAATGTATTCCTGCTAGGCACAATGCAGCGTTGTTCCCAAAACAGGGAGGGAAGCAGGGAGAGGAGGTGTGGAGAAGGGCAGCGAGGATGATCAAAGATTTGGAGCGGTTTCTGTACAAGGAGAGATTAAATGGATTTAGATCCTTTAGCTGGAAAAGAGGTGAACGAAGAGGGATATGACAGAAGGACGTAGAATAGTGAATGATGTGGAGAGGCTGAATAGGGGATGATTATTCACTCATTCCTGTACCAGCAGAACCAGGGGCACATTATTAGGAGCAGGTTTAAAATAAACAGAAGAAAGTGCCTTTTCCTGAGCAGCACGTAATTAAAATGTAGAAGTCATTACTGAGGGAAGCGGGAGAGACCAGCAGTGTCAGCGGGTTCCAAATGGGATGAGGGGCTGGATCCAAGCAGGGAGAATGATACAGCCCAAAGCAGGACCACGTGCACCCCGGCTGCCAGAGTCACTGGGGTTTTGGGCCAATTCCTGGCTGGTTTGAGTTGTTCCGTGACCTGACTAGTACCCAGATCCCTGCTTCAGGGTGTCCCCTCCAACCCCTGTTAACCCTGGGGCTGTTTCTCTTCCCAGTGGCCCTGCAGATGCCAGAAGGGCTCCTCATGTTCGCCTGCACCATTGCAGACATCATTGAGCGGTAAGATGACAGCTTTTCCATGCTTCCCTGCTCCAGGGGCTCCCAAGGGGATGGGGCTGTTGCTGGGAATGGGATGGCTGCTGGATGGGGCTGCCTGGGCAGGATGAAGCTCAAAGCTACTGCTGAAAGGGGGGCCCAGTGTGATTGCCCTCTCAGGGACACCTTGGCCACATCCTAGCATAGGCAATGCTGTGTCCCTATGGCAGGTCACAGGGACCGGCTGCCAGCCCTGGGGACAAGGGACAGGCACAGTGCCAGCCTGGTCCTCGCTGCTGTGCTGGGAGCTGGGACAAGCTCAGTGTTGGTGCTGGAGCTGGGGAGCAGCCGTGTTAACAACCGGCTGACGCCAGCGAGGGGAGGGCAGGCAGCGGGGCCACCCCTGCTGCGCAGGTCTCTGTCCTCCTCCCTTGTGACACCATCCGGTCTCTGCAGCCCCGCAGCTCTCAGAGAAGGCCTGAGGCCATGGTGGTGGCCCAGAGAGGGGGTCTGTAAGCAGCTCCCGCCAAGTGGCTCCTTTGTTCCATTCTCAATGCCACTTGGGAGGTGACATCGAATTGGAGCTGGGCTTTGCCGGCACCTAGCAGAAATTGGCTGTAATCTCCCTTCCCTGCTCCCTCCCCAGCCCCTCTCTGTTTTTACCCAGTGAATTAGTGCTAATAGCACCCTGTGCCTCATCTGCCACTGGGGTCGAAGCTCTCATTAGCGAGCTGCCTCCCTGCTGCCGCCAGCCAAGCAGCCGCTGCTGTGCCGGGTGGGAAGGCGGCCATGCCTATGGCTTTGTCCCTGCTTTGCCATCGTTTCCCCCGCAGGATCGTGGCAGCCCCACGCTCAGGCTGGGCGAGGGAGCTGTGGGAAGGTGGGTGCGGGCAGGGGATGGGTGCGGGGGGCAGGGGATGGGTGTGAGTGTGGGCAGCTCTGTGTGGGTTTGTCCCTTTAAGTGGAGCTGCCTCCTCGCCGGCTTTGGCACCCAGCCGCTTTCATGTCTCCGACTTCAAAGGCAGTGGATTAAGGGGTTTCTTTTATCTGAATGAAACCTTAAGTCCCACTTCCCAGTGGATGCAGGGTGCTGGACTCACCCTCCATGCTGAGGGTGCTCCGGAGGGGTGCTGTGTGCCAGCGTGAGAGGTTATGGATGGGGATGGGTGCTGCATGGGTAGAGGTGCTCAGCCAAGAGAGGGGACGTGGCAGCACCTATGGGCTGCTGGTTGGGTGGGAGATGGCTTCAAGGCCATATCCTTGCCTCGCTCCCACTGTGCAGCACCCCAATGCCAGTGCCTTGCTGGGAGCACTGGGTGCCTCATTCTGCCTGTGGATATGGACAGGCTGGATACCAGCAGTGAGTGCTGAAGGATCGTGGCCATGGGCAGGATGAGCCCAGCCCTGTCCCTGCTCCCATGGGGACACGCTTGGGACCTGGTTGCACGGCTGTAGTTGAGGTGTGAATCATCAGGTGGCCTCCTTAGTGCTGCCTCTTCCTCCTGTTAATATTCATCACGGGCATTAATGTGGAATCGTGGCTCAGCTGCTCCTGCTGTCCCTCCTCACCCACTCCTCACCCAGCAATGGGGCTGGACGAGCCTCTGACGTGACAGGAATTGCTGCAGCCACATGCAGCCAGGCTGAGGATGGGAGCTTGGGGTGCTGTCACCCCTGGGGAGGCATGTTCCCTTCCCACTGGGTATAGAGGGGATGGAGGATTGAGCGTGCCAGGGATACCTGTGCCCACAGGGGGGCATTGCTCAATGCAGCCCTCCTCCCAGCCCATCCCCGCAGCCTTCTGCTCCCTCCTTGTAGTGGGATCTGGGGCTTGGGGATGCCAGCGAGCTCCTCCTCTGCTGTGTGTTCTGGTAGTGGCTGCAGAGCCGAGCCTGGGGCTGGTGCCCCTGGGACCACGGTGCTCATCCCTGTGTGTTCCAGCTCGACTGGAGCTGTGTCTGCTGCCGCTCAGAAGGAATATTTGTCCCTTCTGCTGGAGCTGCAGTATCTGTGCCATGGCCCTGTGGTGCTGGAGCGCGAGGACGCGGCCTGGCTGTGCTGCAGCACAGGTGGCTTAGGGAGGATGCGGTGCTGTGGGTCCATATGTTCCTGTGCAGGGGGATGGCAGTGTCACCATGTCCCTCACTGGGATGTGGTAATCAGGAGGCCCTCAGGGACCCCCGCAGCATCTTGTCTGGTCTTCCCAGCATTGCACTGGCGCTTGCCAAGCCCCAAGGGGCTGCGGGGATGAAGATGTAGCTGAAGTGTCACAATGTCACTGCTCAGGAAAGGAATCTTTGAAGCCAAGAGCACTCCCAGCATTGACCGGTGTGTGGGGCCCGCTTAATTAGCGTTAATAGCTTTGTCATTACGGAACCCACACTGGGGGGAGCAGCTGGCTGCGGGGGGGCGGGGGGGAGGTGGTGGCAGGGCCGGGGTCTGCTGAGCTGGTGGTGGGTCGGTGGGCTGCCAAAAATGCATCACGACGCTCTTGCAGCACCTTCCAAATCGGCTCCATTTGTCACGGCTGATGCAATCCGGCGCAGGGTAACTCGTGCTGGGGGGCGGCAGCAGGGAGAGGAGCGTGGGGGGAGCTCGGACTGCGGCTCGAGGAGGGGGCAGCGCCCCAGCCCACCCGCTGTCGTGCTGGGGAGGTGGCAGCGGTACCCCTCTGTGCCTCCAGCTCAATGGGGGTCTGTGCAGCAAGGAGCGGACCCCTCCTCTCCACACACCAGGAAGGGTCAGTTGGGGTTTTGATGCTGTGTTAATAAAGTCAGCTCTTGGGCTTCACGGCTGCTAATCCCTCTGTCTGCCTATGACACGACAGGGTGAGTGGCTCCTGCGAAGCAGTCAGTGGGGATGGGCAATGGTGGAGGGGATCAGGGGTGTTCTGATGTCTACAAAGGCTGCCCTGTCGCAGCCTTAGCACCTCCTAATGGCCTGATGGCTTTTGAGTGTCTGTGTGAGGCAGTGCTGGGAGTGCACAAATCATCCTGGTGACCACGGTGCCATGGTGTACAGGGATGTTTCAGAGTGATGGGGGTCTTGAATCATCTCTGATTGGTCTGTATAGTGTTAAACATCCATGCACACAACCCAGCAGCTTTGACATGGGTTTAAGTGCCCCACTATGTACAGTGGTTGTGACAACAAGGACAAAATAGCTCCTTATGACTAGTCTCCAGTGCCACTGAGCACCGTGGTGAAGCTGGCAGCATCACTGAGGGGTCCCAAAAGGCCATCCTGGGACACTAACACAGGTCAGGATCCAGCCCCAGCTGCACAGAGCCAGAGCTGGGCCGGCCAACGCTGCCTTCCCTTCTCCCCTTGTCCTCCAGGCGCAAGCTGGAGGTGCTGGCAGCGGGTGCAGCACCGCTGTGCAGGGGAATTTAATCACCGTCATTAACCGCACAACAGCATCATTAGGGAGAATGAAGTTCTCACTTCATTGGAGATGTTTAAAACCTCAGCCCGGGTGATGATGGTGTGGGGGGGACGTGGCAGGGGGGAGTGTGTGAAGCCTATATTGCTATCACCTCCCAAGGCTGTCATATGCCTGTTCTGGTGTGGTACCTACCACCGTGTGCCCCACGCCACCTCCCTCTGTCCCCCATGGAGCTGACACCAACAGGCAATGCTATGGCCTGGCCATAGAGGAGAGGGGACAGGCATCTGTGTGCTGGATGGCTGTGGTGGCTTTGCCACACTATGCACTGTGCCTTTGGTTTGCCTTTCTTTGTTTCTTTGCAGCTACAGGGCCAGCAAAGCCGGGGTAGCCCCAGGACATGTCCTTTGGATAACGGGGCTGTTCCTGGCGCCTCCTGTGAGGACAAAGGGGGAGGTCCTGAGGGAGATGGAGATGGGTGCTGCACCTTTCCCTGTCCTGGTCCGGCAGCAATGGTTGCCCAGCTGCAGCAGGGCTCTTCCAGCGCCATTTGGAGGAAAATTGCAAACTCATTATTTTAATTAGGTGCAGTCTTCCTGTGCTAATGAAGTTGGGAGTCTGGTAACGGGGCTTGGTGGCTTCTCCACTAATTACACGCATTGTTCTCAGCCGGGGCTGCGCTCAGCCCCTTGTGCCCCAGAGAGCAGCAGCTACTGGCGCAGGCTGGGTTTGGGTGCTGCGGCCGGTGTAGGTTGGTGGGGTGATGGTGTGGCTCTGCCTTTACCCCAGGGGAGAGGGCATGGGGTATTTGCAGGGCATTATCCCCAGGCAGGTTGGTGACAACACACCACAGTGTGACTGTGCTGTAAAGAGCCACATGCAGATGAGGCAGGTGGCTATGATCCAAGGAGCAGCCCACTCCATGTCCCTGTCCCAGCAGAACACACAGGAACTCCATCCCATCAGTGCCAGCTCCATCCCCAGGGCTGGCTGCTCTCATCCCGGTTCCCACCAAGAGCTGGTGGCACCAGGCACAATGGATGTGCCAGAGCTGAGGACCTCTCTGGTGGGGAGAGCAGCTCAGCTTCACAGAATGAGGACCAGCATGGTATCATTCACACACTGCTGTGGTGTCAGGGGACCCCACACTCCTGCCAGCAACAAACACTCCCATTTGTTTGCCTAGGAGCCGGGATAAATCAGTCCTGCTCCAGCCTGGTGCCTGCGCTTAGGTGATGGGAACTGGCTGCCTCATGCTTGGCAACGTGCTGGCCCTGTATCTGCTGTCTCTAGCTCCCAACTTGTCCCTGGGTTGTTGTTGCTTCCATTCTGCATTGTCCAGGGGAGAGCGGGGCTGGGAGGGTTTGGGGATCCCAGTGGCCTGGGATCAGGGCCAGGCAGGAACTCATCCTGCCAGTGCTGAGCATGGCGCTTTATAAATGGGATTTTGGGAGCCATCTGTTTAAAAGAGGAGGCAATGAATTAGGGGGAGATGAGAAAAATGTTAAGGCCGGGTGGTTTCTCAGAATGAGCCGAGCTTTGCGGGACATAAAAGATGAATAACCTCCCCATGTGTTCAATATTCATGAGCTCCCAGCTGTAGTGAGGAGCTCAGTGCTGAGTGGGGACAGCCCTGTCACTGTGTCCTCCTGCCAGCACGCTGCTGAGACCTCTCCATGGCTGTCACGAGTTGCAGGGACGCAAAACACCCTCAGGGATGCTCCTATGGCCACCTCTTTCCTGCATCCTCATCCGGCCTGGTTGGTGCACAGCTCCCTGACCCGCATCGGAGGCAGGTTGCTGCTAATTGATGTTTCCTTCCTCTGTAGTTTGATGAAAGGCTTCGGCGACACCAAACTGATTAAAACATCAAGGGGAGGCCCCCGCACTTGCCTTTGATTTGTCTCAGGGGATGATTGCTGCTCTGCTCCACCAGCCAGCACAGGTGACCCTGGTCTGTCCCATCCTGATGCCTTTGGGCTGCTTCTGGGCACGCTTCCAGCCTCACCAGCCGCAATGGCAGCACCGTTGGGTTCCCTCCCCACCAACCATCATTCCAGGGCCTCTTCCCTTCTTGCTCAGCCATGGCTCTGCTCCCCGCACTGGCCTGGACAGGGCTCAGCCTCACCACTCCCTGCCTGCAGGCGGGTGGCCATGGAATACCGGCTGCAGCCTCACACACTGGGCAGGGGCCACGGGTGTCTTTGCCCTCCTCCTTCCACTGTTGCTATTTCACTTTCTTGCTTTTCACCCCCAGGGACTTTCTCTGGGGTTTGGGCCAATTTGCATACATTTTAATCTATAAAAAATTAAGCGGCGCTGGCTGCTGCTCTGAGTCAGACCTCCCCGTCCTGAATCTTAAGGAGCTGAATAATTTTCCACTTTTGCTGAGATGTGTGGAGTCTGATTCATGTTCATCTCATCACCTCTCATTAGAGAAGGGGGCTGGGGGCTCGGGGGGGGTTGGGAAAGAGCCTTCTCGAACCTTCCTAGCAGTCCCCAGCCACACAGTGTGGCCATGCAGGAGCGGAGGAGCCATCCTCTCATTCCTGGAGGTGAGGGACCATGGGATTTGGGTGCTGGCTGGATCTGCGCCATCTCCTGACAGTCCCCAGCTGTGTCCTCAGCTCTTGGGACATTGCATGGAGCAGGAGATACTCAGGCTGTATGTGGGAGGTGGGGATGGCTTTGCCCTTTCTCCGGGGGTGCTCCCAGCGGAGCTACTCCCTTGTTCCCCTCCCCGGGCGCTGACGGATGGGCCGGAGCTGTTAATATTCAGCACGCTCCACCATTTCTCCACCTTCTGCCATCTGCCCAGCTCTGCCCACCATTTCTATTCTTGCCACCGACGTAACGCTCCCAGCCTGGCGCTCGAGGGGGGAACGCGCAGGACCCTGGTCCCCAGCCAGCACCGTGTGCTGCTGCGGGGTGATGCTGTGCCAGGGTGTTCTCCTCCCCTGGAGTGGCCTCTTCACCCCAGCCCCATGTCAGTGTCCAGGGGGACTCCGCTGGCATTGAGCTGCAGCGTCTGGTGTGACCTCGGAGTAAATAAGGAATTAGCATCTGGTTTAAGCAGCCCTTTCAGGCTCAGGGCTTTGTCATCTCAATACCTGCTTTCATCCGTAAAGTGCCACGCCAGCAACCTGGGAAGGCAGCCAAGCTAGTAATCCCCCCAAATGGTGCCATAAAATACCCACCAAGGTGGCACCTTTAAATCATGCTAGAACCTCAGCTTTGCCACCTCGTGCCCCTCAATCAGCCAGCGGTTGCCAAGTGGGCTCAGACTGGAGCACCGGGATGTTGGAGCTGGGATAGGGGAACAGCAGCAGCTTCATTCAGTGCTTTTCCTTGCCAGGTGCCAACTAAGCACCAGCTGGTCCTAGAGAGCACCCAGCTTGGCCAAACTGGCACCCATGGGTGATGTAGCCAAGCACAAGCTAGGATACAGAGGGCTGGTGGCTCAGCCAGCCTGGTTGGCATGGCTGGGGAATGCTAGCATGGCTTTTGCTCATCCCAGTGGCTCTGGTCCCCAGGGCTGACTGGTGGGAGCGGTGGCACCATGCTGCGCCGGGTCTCCCTCTGCTCCTCTCCCCGCTGGAGCATTAAGAAGCTGGCAGCGTATTGTTTGATGAGCAGATAATCCGCTGAATTGCAAACAGCTTTACCCAATTGAAGAGGCGGATTACCGCTCTCCAGCTTAATCATGTTGACATCTCAGAGAGTAGCCAGTGCTTGTCCTCTTCGGCGCGTGGCGAGAGGCTCGATGGCAGCGCGGGGTCCCCTGGTAGCGATGCCCGCTGTGGGGCAGGACATGGGCTGTGGTCCCACACCCTCCCTCACTATTGTTCCTCCTCACAGGTTCACCGACGCAGAGGCAGTGGTGATGGGGGACGTGACCTATGGTGCGTGCTGCGTGGATGACTACACAGCGCGGGCCCTGGGTGCTGACTTCTTGGTGCACTATGGACACAGCTGCTTGAGTAGGTGACACTCGCCCTGGGGCTGTGCTGAGGCAGCCATGCGTGGAGGCACTGCAGAGGCTGCCACCATGCAGCACAGAGCAGCTCCCTGCCCTGCTCAGCGCCAGCTCGGGGATGTGGTGCCAAGGGCTAATCCCTTCCCAAAGGGATTTCTGTTCTCCAGCCTTGGTTGCTGGCTTTGGATGGGGCCATGCTGGCTGGGTGGCTGCCTGTGGGCAGGATTTTGGGGGCAGCAGGGCGTGCTTGGTGTGCTCAGCCGTGCGCTGCCGCAGCATGCACATCGCAGCGCTGTGCCCAAGAGCAGAGCAGCAAGGCCATGGCTTGCCAGGACCCTGCTCACCCGGGTTTTGGGGCTGCTCTGGCCTCCTGCCCCACAGCTCTGGGCTTTTGGGGATGTTGAGAATGATGGTAAAGGAGAGCAATGTGCTGGGGATCCCGCTCATCCCGAGCTGGGGAAGGCAGCTTTGCGGGTTCAGCACAGGCTGGGCGGGGAAGGGAGGAGGAGGCTGTGTGCTCCCCAGGCGGACAGTACTCTGGATCCAGTTGCCATGGAAACTGCGCTGCTGTCCCAGATGCTGCTAACTTTGAAGTCCACCCAGGATGGAATCAGCCCAAAAATAACAATGAGGCGCTCTGGGTTTTAAGGTGGATCTGCAGAACTGCCACAGCGAGCAGCAGGAGAGTGCATTCCTGCTGCCCCCACGCTCCCGGCACCTGGCAGCCCTCCTGGACGTTTATGGGGCCGTATAAATGGGTTTGAAGAATCACATGAGGCTCTGGATGAAATACTGACTCCCCAGCTGAGAACTCTGTCCTAAAAGCTTCGTCGGCGTGAGCATTTGCAGTGACAAATATCCGTGCTGGGTGCTTTGTTATGGAAGACGGGTTATGGGCACCGCTGGAACAGGGACTATAAACCCTCTGGTTTGTAGCCTGCTCTTCGTGAATGAACTGTGGAGAGGGACCCTATCTGGTGGTGCTTAGGAGCGTACCAGGGCAAGAGCTGAGCTGTTCCAGAAGACAGGAGTCACATTTGGAGCTGTTCCTGTCACCAGCTCAGCCGCTGTCCGCTGCTTATGGCTACATGGTCCTTGCCTGCACATGGCTTGAACGTGTCCCAGGGTGCCCACAGGGTGCTGGGCTCCTTTTGGGCTGCCCATGGTGCTTCTGTCACCGATGGTGGGACATGTCCCCATGCAGCACACCAGTGCTTGCCCTCTCCCTCCCAGCCCTGCGTGCCCCGCGGGAGGGAGTAATTTGCACTTAATTGTGATCAGGCGAAGAGCGCCAAAATGGGAAGTGAACGCGGAGCCATGGATCGATGTGGACTCTGTGTACTTTAATTATTCACTTAATCGTGGTGACACAGGCTTCTTAGCACCGGGGGTAATTAGATTTGTGTTCATTGATTCCCCAGGCTGCCATTATCCAGAGAGAAATGAGCAGGTGCTCTCCCTGACTCCCATCTGCACTCTGTGCCTGGGGTGTCAGCATGGGCAGAGGGGTGGCACAGCGTACCCTGGGGAAGTTGGGGCACAGGGAACCCCACAAACATCCTTTATCCCCCCAGGTGCCAGCAGCAGCAGCCAGGGGCTCACCAGGATCCTGAGTGTACCCCACACTCACACCCTTTCTCTTCCTCTCACCAGTTCCCATTGACACCACGCAGGGGCTGAAGATGCTCTATGTGTTCGTGGACATCAAGACCGACACATCCCATTTCCTTGAGACCATTCGCTTCAACTTCCCAGCGGGCACCTCTCTGGCCCTCGTCAGCACCATCCAGTTTGTCTCCACGGTGCAGGTGAGATGGGGGCACCCAGGCAGTGCAGGGTGCAGGATGAGGCTCATGTCTTCCCCCCACCTCGACCCTGCCCTGTCTCTGTGGCTGGAGCGGCTGCCCCAGGGTGCCAGTGGTGCCGGTTCACCCCTGTCGAGTCGCTGCCATAATATGCTGCTACTGTAATGTTGATCAAGTACTTTATAATAAGTGATCAATGTTTCATGGCGGCACCCTCCCTGCCTCCCCCGGGAGCTGCTCTGTAAATGTCAGGGCAGGCAGTGGAGCACTTGGCATTTTGATGCAGTGCCGGCAGCGGCAGGGGAAGCTCCGGAGGGTCTGTCTGTCTGCCCCTGAATAGCCAGCTGGGCAGGACATGAGGAGATGAATGAGCCTCCCGAGCCATGTCTATCTAAACACGGGGCTATCGAAGCGTTGAGCATTTTCTCTTGTCTTTTAATTGATATGTTGGCTGAGCCTTGCTGAGCATTTCGGCTGTGCAGGACCATTACCCAGCCGGGTGCTGCCCTGAGCAGACCGGTTCCCCTCCACTGCCATTGTGTTGAGGCGCAACAACTGCGACTGCCAAGGCTGGAGTGTCCCCAGCAATGCCAGGGATCACCAGCCTCAGCCACACTCGATGCCATGGTCTGTCCTTTGTTAACCCCACATCTCCCATAGGCAGCAGCGCAGGAGCTACGCTCCCAATACAAGGTGTGTGTGCCTCAATGCAAGCCACTGTCTCCAGGGGAGATTTTAGGCTGCACATCACCACGGCTTGCCCAGGACACAGATGCCATTGTGTAAGTACTTGGGTTTTTCCAGGATCCTCCTGCCTGTACCCCCTGCCTTCCCATGGAGTGACTCTAGGGGGGATACCCATGGGCATGGATGGGCCCCCTCCATCCTCCTGTGCTGCTCTGAGTGGTGTGTGCTCGTAGCATAGAGGAAATAATTGAGTCGTATATCAGAATAGATAATAGATGGAAGGGCAGGTGGATAATTGGAAAAGACAAATGGCCGGGGCCCAACATCACGGCAACATTAATTTTATTTAAGGACAGCAAATTAGAGGGAGCACTTCGCTTCCTATCACCTAATTATTTTAGGTAATGGAAATGCTTAATGTACTGTGAATACAGTGTGCTCCAGAATAAATAAATACAAAGACCCCACCCTTGGGGGGAGCCGGGGAGCCCAGGTGTGGGTTTGGGAATGCTGAGCCCAGCGCTGAGCAGTGCTGGTGCATTTGCAAGCATGGCCATGCGGGAGACGGGACTTAGGATTGCTGGGCATGGAATCTGGGGGTCTTCAGCTTCACCCTGAGCCACACCAGTGCCAAGGGAGAGGTGCTGCCTTCCTGTCTCCCAGGGGTGTCAGAGCAGGCAGGGCTGGGCACGCTGGCACTGCATTGGTAAGAGTGGGTCATTCCCAGTGCCGATGGAGCTGTGGTGCTGAGGTACACGCGTCTGCTGTACCTGCATCCTCCCCATGTTATTATTTTCTTCTTCCCCCCATGTCTCTGGGGCTAACTTTTGCAGACAAATTAGCTTTGATCTCCCAAAATGTCATTCTCCAATTAAGGGCAAAATCTAGTCAAGTTTTACGTCTGAATTCATTTTCCAAGCCCTCACTCCATTAGGGCAGCTGAATGAAAGGCTTTGAAATGTAATTGCTGACTTGAAATCTGATTAGAAATGGAAGCAGCAACATCTGGAACCAGACGTTGAGATGGAGTAGCTCCTGGCCACCAGGAGCATCCCTCTTCATTTCTCTCACCCCAGCCCGCCAGGGGTCTGCATGGAGATGGGGAGCTGTGCCCACTGCCCTGCATCCCAGTGTGGGAGCTTGCATTCCCAGCATCTCCACACACTGTGACTTGGGAAACCAGCAGACACGTGGATGGGGGCTGCTGTTTAACGTGTACCGTAGCTTTTCCTTCCCTCTTGGCAGGTATTTGGGTGACGGGCGCTTCCACCTGGAGTCCATCATGATTGCCAACCCCGGGATATCTGCCTACAGGTACGCACAGCCCACGGGTACCACTCTGGTCCCCATAGTGAGGAGCATCCCAGTTTCCCCAGCATGCCAGGGACCAGTTCTCCCCACCATACACCCCACAAGCATCCCAAACCTGAGGGCTGAGCTGCAGGCAGGGGCACAGGCAGGAGAGAGGTGAAGAGGTGCAGCGGGGTGATGAACACCAGCCATTTACTCCGCCTGAATATAAACATTTTGACAAGTACCTGTGAAAGCTCGTGGAGGTGCAGCCATTAAAGCCCTGGCTGCTGCAGGCAGAGGCCATAAAGTGCGATGATGAGGCTGCTGAAAGCAGATGAAATATCAAGAGTGAAAGGCTGGGGCCATTTGGTGAAATCTGAATTTCCTAGTAGGTCGTTTGTTACTAACGGGAGGCGTGCGTCAGGTTTATAGCGCTTGGTGAAGCTGCCAAAACCCGAGTGGGATTTGATTAAAATTCTCCTCGTCAAACAAAGCAACAAATCAAAGATTTCTTCATAATTGATGAGCTGGGATGAGGGGGAGCTGTGCACGGAGCTGAGTGTGGAGCCCAGACTCTGCCAGGTTGTGGGGCTGAGGTGGGACACTCGCCTTGTCGCCTTCTCTGTACCCTTGAATGAGCTGGCTGTGCTCTTCAGCAGCCAGAGGGAGAGATGCTGTGGGAGGCAATTAGTGCTAATGAGGGAAGGGTATAATTTGGGGCCAGCATGGAGAGAAGGGGTAGGTGATGGGGTATGTGTGAGCCTGGCTCTGCTTTGCAGGTATGATCCCTACAGCAAGGTGTTCTCCCAGGAGCACTACAGCCATGAACGCATGCACCGTGCTCGGCAGGATGCCATCTGCACCGCTGCCAGTGCCCGCTGCTGGGGGCTCATCTTGGGCACGTTGGGGCGACAGGGATCCCCCAGCATCCTGCAGGTACCAGCCCCATCCCAGTGGACACTGGACACTGCCCCTGGGAGGGGGAAAGCATGGTACCACTGGCACAGTGGCCTTGCTGTTGGGGTGTGGGTAGACCTGGCAGCCCATTGCTTGCCACTGGCCTCTAAGCTGAGCAGGCAGGGCAATTAGCAGCTGATGAAGGGCTTGTTAAACCAGCCCCTTGCTGGGAAGACCTGACCAACCCTGGAGAACCCCCCTGCATGGGCAGCTTGGCAATTAATTCCATGGATTTGCTTTAATTGGATGAACTTCCAAAAGGGTTCACTATCCCTGCTCAGCCATCACACTGGCGCTTTCTGCACCCCAGCCAGGTGAGGGGAGTTCTGCTCCATGGGAGTGGGGTGCCCTGAGCCCAAGTTTCTGGGGAGCTGCAGGTGAGATCTGGGGCAGTGCAGGAGGAACCAGTGGGCAGAATTGACTGGTGAGGGCCCGGCAGCTTCTTCTCTGCAGCAGCAGGACACAGGCATGGCAGGGGCTGGCTGGGCACAGGGTTGGGTAGTGCCAGCTCTGGAGGACAAGGACGTCCCTGGCCCCTCCTGGGCCATCCTCCTCCTCCCACAGCTCCTGGCTGCAGGCAGCCCGCGGCAGGCCTTTGGCCCAGGGAAGGCAGCCGCTAACGAGAACAGATTGTTGTCATTGAGCTGTAATTACTTCATTAGGCTGAGGCACACACTGGGGAGAGCCGGGATGGAGTTGGAGCCGTGGTCAGGATCCCTGTCACTGCATCTGGCCTGTGACTGCTGGGGGGATGAGGGTGTGGGGCAGAGCTGGAACACAGAGAGGGTCTGATGGCCAGTAAGGGACTGTAGGGGGCTTGCCAGGGGCATTTCTCTGGGCTCTCCTAACCCTGTGGTGCCTTTTTCCCTCCTGCAGCACCTGGAATCACGTCTCCATGCCCTGGGTCGGCCCTTCATAAGGGTGCTGCTGTCTGAGATCTTCCCCAGCAAGCTACAGCTCTTCCCTCATGTGGATGCGTGAGTGCTGCTGAGCCCCCTCAAACTCCCTTCTGCTGGGGTCCCCAGGGTGCCTTATCCCTGTCCAGGCCTCTGATTCCCATTGGAAGGTGCCCTGCTAGCGCTGTGCACCTCTGTCCTTGCTATGCAAGGAGAGGATATGGATGTCCTTGACAGGGTGGCTCTGGAACAGTAGGGACTTCACTCCCAGCCTGCTCAGCTTCCTTCCAGGGGGCTGCTGCAGGAGTTCTATGTGGCTTCTTCATCCCAAAATGCTCATCCTCATTTTTTGCCATGTGCTTCCTTTCCAGGTGGGTGCAGGTAGCCTGTCCCCGCCTCTCCATCGACTGGGGAGAAGCTTTCAGCAAGCCCCTGCTGACGCCCTATGAGGTGAGGACCTCCAAAACAGGCTGTGCCACTGGGATTCCTGATGTCACTTTGAAACCAGTGGGTTTCACTGCATGAGTTTCACTGCAGCCATGCTCTGCTCAGCACACAAAGCTGGGACCTCTCCTGGACTCTTCCTGTTCCCTCCACAGGCCATGGTGGCTCTCCAGGACATCGAGTGGCAGCAGCCTTACCCCATGGACTTCTATGCCAGCCAGTCCCTGGGGCCATGGACAGTGAACCACGCCAGCACACAGCCCCTGTGCCGTGGCAGGGTGGCCCAGGTGGGCAGCACGGTGTCACTGGGTCCCCTCTCCATCCCTTTGCCATCTCTCTTGCGTCTCTTTGTCTCTTGGTGGCCGTGTTGTGTGGAAGGGATGGGTGTTGGGAGCATTGGCATGGGTTGAACGCCGGTCCTTGTACGGCGCTGTGCGGTGCGTGGTGCCCTACAGTGTATGCGGTACAGTGCCCGGTGCCATGTGCCAAAAGCGCCACCCTGTGGCTTCCGTCGGGGTGAACAGTAACGGGGCCGGTGCCAGCCCGGTGCAGAGGAGGGGAGCTCGAGTCCCTCCCCCAGTCCTTACCGGGGTGAGCACCTATCTGGCTCCTCGGCTCCCCAGGAGGGGGGATCCCCCCCAGTTGTGCCCTATGGGGTGCTGTGGGCTGGGCACAGGCAGGCTCATCACAGCTTATGCCAGGGTTGGGACCCAATTCTGACTCCCCTGTCTCTGCTGCAGGGGAAGCCCCCTGTGCTCTCTAACCCAGCGGAGGACAGGCAGAGCACCAGTAAGGACAGGCAGAGCAGCAGCACCCCAGCAGCCTCCTAAACACAGCCTGCACCCCAGCCTGCTGTCGCCATGCTCCGGGACCCGGCATGGGCACGATGCACAGCACCGTTGTCCCCCATTCCTCGACAGTACGGACCACTGGGGGCTGCCAGTACCAGCACCGGATGGATGGGGTGCACTCCATACCTCGGCAGCACATGGACGACAGTACGATGGAGGAGCCTTCCTGCACGGCCGTTCCGTGCCGCAGGCTGTGCCCGCGGTCGCACCGGGGCTCCCATCCCGCCCCACCGGGGCCGCTTTGCCGCTCCCCCGGTGTCCTTAATCGCTTCGCGACCTCCCACCAGCAGGGGGCGCGCTGACGCGTCACTGCGGAGCCGCTCTAGTCCTCCGCGCCGTCCAATGAACGCGAAGCTTTTCTGCGGGAAAAGGGCGGGAAGCTGCCGGAAGTGCCTCAGTTGGCTTCCGGCGGCGGCGGGAGCCATGTCGGAGGGGAGGCCGCTGCGGCTGCTGGCTCTGCACGGCTACCGGCAGAGCGGGCCGCGGTTCCGGCAGCGCACCGGGGCGCTGCGCAAGGCCCTGCGGGGCCGCGCCGAGCTGGTGCCGGTCAGCGCGCCGCACACCGTGCCTGGCGGCGGTGAGGACAGCGACGGGGAGGACCCACCCCGCGGCTGGTGGTTCTCCGGGCCTGGCACCTTTGAGGCGGCGGAAGCGGCGGCGGAGCCAGCGGGGCTGGAGGAGTCGCTGTCGGCCGTGGCGGAGGCGCTGGCGGAGCACGGGCCCTTTGACGGGCTGCTGGGCTTCAGCCAAGGCGCGGCGCTGGCCGCTATGGTGTGCGCGCTGCGGGCCCGAGGGGATCCCCGCTTCCCGGTGGGTTTCGCCATCCTGGTGGCCGGCTTTGCCAGCAGAGCCCCGGCCCACGGGCACTTCTACCGGGAGCCCATCGGCCTGCCCACGCTGCACGTTGTGGGGGACACTGATGCTGTCATCGCAGCCTCTCTCAGCAGGGAGTTGGCCCAGTGCTTTGTGGAGCCTGTTGTCCTCAGCCACCCCGGTGGGCACTTTGTCCCTGCGGCTGCACCACAAAGGAAGGTGTACCTGGACTTCTTGGACCGATTCTGCCCTGGACAGGGACAGGCTGGGGCAGTTTGATGGCAGGCTCTGTAATAAATGATGCTGTAGTGAGCCATGTGCAGCCATGTGTTGGTGACAGATCACTCTGTGACCTCCAGAGGGGCCAAAGGGCCCTTGTCAGCTCACT
Organism: Psittacus erithacus; assembly: GCA_009867235.2. Taxonomy (NCBI): domain Eukaryota; kingdom Metazoa; phylum Chordata; class Aves; order Psittaciformes; family Psittacidae; genus Psittacus; species Psittacus erithacus. The sequence continues at coordinate 4,199 of WYDI02007810.1, read as the reverse complement.
GCTGCTCTGCAGTGTTAGCCCAGACTGAATGGCTCTTTGTTACCTCCCTGTTGTAGATGTTGAGGTACAAGTGTGTGAGTACGATCGGGTTGAGGGCAGGAGGGTGACCTGAGGTGCTCTGACACTTAAATAGGTGTTCAAAGTCAGAGTCCCCCAGCTCAGCCACGGCAAAGGTCTGCAGAGCACCCAGCCACTGCATCTCTTACCCCAAAAGTTCATGTGCTCTAATATCAGTTTAAGCCAACCTTCCAGCTGATCTGGGTCTGTAGAACCTCTCATGTGTGGCTGGTGTTCCTTTCAGGGATGAAATGCCTGCTGGTCCAGTGTGTTGGAACCTTTTGTGTCTTCCTCTGTACAAAGTGCCTTTGTGAACAAGAACTTGTCGCTGTAATTTTGGTTCTTATGTTTTCCAGAAACATGGAGATCTTTTATTATTGTTATAATTCCAGGTGTCCTGCTTGACTGCTGCTCTCTGCAGCCCAGAGGTACTGAACCCGGGTTTCTGCTCACAGGGCTCCTAACCACAGCTTTCCGTGGGGGAACAGTGCAATATAGTTGGTAAAAGAGAAAAATTAGGTGAAACTTCCTGATTTGTCCCTTGTTTGTGCAGTGTGGTGTGGGCACTGTAAGGGATGGAGGATGCTGTGGATGGAGCAGGCTTTAGGACAGGGACCAGCAGCATTTTCAGTGTTTGCTCAGCCAGGCACAGGCCTGAGAGCTGCATTGGGATAAACCCAGCCCAGCAGAAGCAAGTCCTCATGTGTGTTTTGCCCTCTGGCTTGTTGCTGTTCCTGTGGTGGCAGGAGTATGTGGCTGGTTCTTGGGGCTCAGGCAGAGCCTGCCTGCTCCATCACCTCGCAGAGCAGCGCTGTGTCACCTCTGTGCTGCCTGCTGAGGTGCTGTGAAGGTGTTTGGTGTCTGTCACCCCTTGGTTACTATACTGAGGACCCCAGAGGCCACTTTGGCAGGGAAGGGGTGCACCGTGGGCCTGTGTCTGTGCTGCTGAGGCAGGATGGCAGCAGAGAGCTCTCTTTGCTCTTCCATCGCCGCAGCGGCGTGGTGGAGGCACTGCAGCCCCGGCGCCTGCACTGCGGTCCCGCAGCCACACACCGGCGTCTTCCCGCCGCAGCTCCCTGCTGTTGGGATGGAGCCCGGCGAGCGGTGAGTGAGCAGAGCCCAGCTCTGCGGGGAGCTGGGATGGGAGGGTGCTGCGGGATGGGGGTGCTGCGGGACTTGCTCCTGTGCCCGTTTAAATTCATAAACACAAATAAAGGTGACCCTCTATGAGAGCAGCAGGGGAAGGTGATGCTTGGCCTCTGGTGCCATGGCAGGAAGGAAGTGGCTGCTGTGCCCATCACCAGAGGGATTTGCCTTGGGAATGCCTCTTTTTCCACCTTCATGCTGGCTCTTTTCACAGATCCAGGCCTGGGCCTGTGCTACCCATGGAGCTGAGCCTGGAAACAAGTGACCGGTGTCCTCCCACCTCTCAGCTTATGGGGGTTTCCTTTCCCTTCCACTGGGCCCAGAGGAGCTGGGTTTTGCCCCAGAACACTGTGGCAGTTGGTGTCCCTGAGCAAGGGGCTGACAGAGCAAACCCCAGCCTGGGGACAGCCACCAATGTGTACCCAGCCTGGTGCTTTGGCAATAACTGGGTGGTCACCCATCTCTAAGTGAGGTCCTTCCGTAACCCAGAGCACCCCTAGCCCTGTCCCAGCATCCCAGGGAGGGCAGGAGGAGCCCAGCATGGGCAGGAGCTGCTGCCAGCGCTGCTGCCACCCCCAAACACCCACATCCCTTCCCCTGTGCCGTGGCTGACTCAGGCCCTCCTCTGCTACCCACCCGGTGGGCTCTGAGTGCGGATCCTGGTGGGTTTGAGCCTTACTCATCTCACACTTTTCCTCCCCTGTCCCCACGAGAGGCTCTGGGGGGGGGTGCTCCAGGAGGGTGACGTGTTCCACAGATGGTTACACAATGCAGCTCCCCTCAACAGGAGAGAGCCGGGGCCATCCCTGGGACCCACTGCCAGGAGCGGGACCAAGCCTTTGGGAACAGTCCCCCCCTCCTGTTGTCTTGCTTCACCCGCAGAAGCTTCCAGTTGTGGCTGAGTCACTCCCGCTGTAGCTCCTTCTCTCCTTGTTTTGGATGGAAGTTTTCCATGGAAACCCACGCTGGGCCGGGCCGCGGGCTGGGATAAACACGGCTGAATCACAAAAGCTCCTTTCGCCAAGAGCTGTCAGATGGCAACAACAGCGCGTGCAGTGGACAGGCAGCAACCCTGCCTTCATTGGGGGGCAGCAGCACCTCTCCTGCACCCCTCAACCCACCCCAAATCCCCACCACAGTTCTCACATGGATCCCCCTTGAGAGCAGATCACAGGCTGGATTTCGGGACCACGTGCTCTCATAGGAATGCACTGAGAACTCCCAGCCAGGGGGGACACTTGTAGCAGCTCAGTCATCAGCTGTGGGGCTCCATGGGGTCATGACTGCTGGATATCCCCCTGGAAAATCAATCCCACCCAAGCACAGGGATGCTTGCCAGGAGCCAGGTTGAGGTTTGCACCTCAATGAGCACTGTCCCAGTGTGGAATTGGTGAGTTTCTCCCTGGTCTCCATGTTGAGGAGGAGCACAGGAGCTGGACAACCTTCATCCCCTGATGCTGACAGCTGGCCGTGGGCCTGGCGGCTTGGAAGCACCATTGGAAGACAAATCCCAGCGTCAGAAATCTGGGATATTTTTAAGGACTCTGGAAGAAAAACTTAATTCCAGGGGTGTCAGCAGGAGAGACTTGGCCTTCAAAACAACAACAGTGCAGACAGAGCCTTCCCAGGGCTGGAGCATGGGGTCCAAGGACCACTGTGCTGCCCATGGGATGTGTCCCATCACCCATGGAAGGGACCTGGATGCAGCAGCCCATGCTGGGAATTGTTTTCGTGGCCAGGAGCAACTTTTGCTGTGCCAGACACAAGTTGTTTGTGGCTTTACCTGAGCAGTGGTGGGGCTGCCCCAAAATGCCCTTCCTGGAGGTGTGCGGCACATGGCCAGCTGCCATCCACAGCAATGGGAAAAGCAGGGAGCAAAGAGAATCACTGGTAGGAAATGGAGCAGGATAGAGCAGAGACCCAGTGGCTGCAATACCCTCTTGCTGTGCAATGGTCCCGGGGACCCCAGCAGTTGCCTGTGCTCCCCTGGGTGAGGAGAGAGCTGATGGGTGCTCCTAAAGGGGAGCATGGGCAAAGGGCCCTGCCTGGCAAAACCTCTGGTTAAGGGGGCACCCCATGGGGACCTGGGGACACCCATGGGACCCCCTTTCTGCAGCTGCAGCACCCTTGGGGTTGAGTCCTTGTTTGGGGAGGGGGGCCAGGATCTGTCTCCCCATCCCTGGTGTCCCCTCTACTCCCCATCTCATCCAGGGTCTCCATAGTCACTAAGCCCCGTCCAGCCCCATCTCCCGGGGCTCTGGGTCTCCGGTGGCCCCTGCGCGGGGCCGTGCCCGGCCGGCACCGGTCGCCGCCGGCCGCCGAGGGCCCGGTGCCCGATGCCGGGGCAGGCCGGGCCGCTCTGACTTCGCCGCTCAGGAATCTCCTGGCCGCGCCGGGCGGGTTGTGCAACCTGCGCCCGCCCCCGGCCGCCGCCCGCCCGCCCAGGACCGGCCCCGCTCAGTCCCGCCGCGCCGGCCCGAGCTTCGCTACCGAGAACGGCCCCGCTGCTCCCTCCCCGGGCCCCACCGCAGCATCCCCGGCGGCGACACGGAGGGGACATGGGACGGCGGCTCCGGGAGCCGCTCACGGATGCGGAGAGCAGGTGAGGGACTGCGGGGCCGGGGAGGGACAGTGATGTCGATGCACGGAGGGGTCCCGCCGTTCCCGTTGTCCGAGGAGGAGCCGCTCGGCGCCCGCCCCCCCGAACAGTAAGAGTTGATGTGCGGTGAGCTGCATCCTGCATGTGAGCTCCTACTGCCCCGGGAGGCGGGCCGCCCCCAACGGTACCCTAACGCTCTCCGATACCCCCGAGGGGCTAAAAGGGGGGTATCGGGTGATGGGGGAGCCGGTGCTGCCCGCGGTGCGAGGCCGCCGGGCCCGGCGACCATGGCTGTAGACTGTTACCCCCCCAGCGGCACAGTAACAATCTAAAGCCACGGTCGCCCGGGCGGCGTAGGAAGGGGGGGCGGCGGCGGGGGGAGGACACATACACACAG
>WYDI02007809.1:0-24735 GCA_009867235.2 Psittacus erithacus | reverse complement strand
GAAAGTCAAAAACACAGCACTGCACCAGCTACTAAGAAGGAGAAAAATGACTGCTACTGCTGAACCCAGGACAATCTGATAAAAGAGCTTGTAGGAACTGTGTAAGAAATGTGTTCTTTTCCCTGGCATTGAGAGTGTAAATGAAAGCTTTCAGTGGACAGTTTTGTTAATAGGAACTGATTTCATGTTCAAAGTGTTTTCCGTGCCAACCTGGGAATGCTAGGTGGGGAGAAGTTGCCCACTGCAGCTGATCCTGCACCTAACCCAGGTGAGTGCAACAACGATAAGCTATGGGGCTCAGACTAGGCATGAATACCCAGCACCTTCCCTCTCCCTCAAAAGTGAGAAAGCTGAGGCTGGAATATGGACTTCTGGCCACAAATCACACAGGAGCAGTACCTCTGTAGTAGACTGAAGTAACCCTGAAAGAGATATGCTCACTCATTGATATGCACCATTGTGCTGTTCTGCTTTTACAATATGGGTTAGAAATGGGCCCAAGATACAAAATCTTTGTATCAATTTGGCCTGCCTAGTGGGTTAGGACTCAGAGGTACCAGTAGCTTGAGAAGATGCAGTTAGACAAAATAAACTCCTGGGAATGCCTGGCCTTCTGGACTTGGGGATGGCTTGGCCAGAGGAGCTGCATCAGGTACAGGAGCATCCGGAAGCCTCTTCTGAAGTGGAAGTGGACTGAAGGAGCAATTAAAAATAAAACTTTCTGGGAAATAAGGCGAATTCATAAGGACATTTTGCATTACTTTATAAGGACAAGGGAGCTGAAGGAGTAGCCAGTTTAGACCCATAACTCCTATCAACTGCACTCAGACCTAACAGCATTCTGAAAAACCACTCACAGGTCTTCTCCCTTGAGTCAGTGGGTCTTCACAAAGAAGGAGAAAAGCCTATACACTTCCAGTAGCTTTATTCCAGGGTTTAGCCCAGGTGTGATAGCACTGCAGTTTATTGTTTGTTCAACAGCACAGCAAGAAATTCTCTTTCTCTCAGACAGAAAGCAAGTATCTGGGATCCAGGAGATGACCGGAGATATTCTAAATACACAAGAAAAGGGTAAACAGAAGGATCAGCAAGTTTGGGCTGAAACTAGCAGTTAAAAGGAGCATGTTACCCTCTGTATATGTCCATTTCTAAAAACAGATGCCAAATTTCCAACAGGGTTTGCATTACATTACCTTATGTAACTATTAATAGAAGCACTTTGTATCTGGATTGATGAGGAAATACCACAGCACAGATAATTTCATTGATTTTGAGAAACAATGTGAAAATTAATTTCATTAGGGTCAAGGAAGAGCAGATTTTCATGTTTATCCTCATTTCTCTACTTCCTGAAAGCAGGTCCATTCACCCCACCTCCTGAATGAGTCTTCTTCCCACCTCAGATCAAACTAAATCACACTTGGCTTTTGCTGGCTCAGGCCATCAGAGGAAAGCAGAGGAATGGAGACACAAGAGTCCCAGTGTTCATGCATCCCTTAGGATGAGCTCTGAGTCTGTCTATAGGTGGTGAGGCGGCCAAGAATGCTTAATTCAGTTTTCTGACTTCGGAAATTTAAAAACCTGCTGAGATCACAATATGCCATTGCTCCCACCATCTTTAACGTGCCCTGGTTCAGGCCCCCAGGGATTTACGGGTTCTATGCCATTTGTCTCCAAACCTCAACATCTTTTCCCTGAGGCAGGTAGTACTCCCCTGGGCAGTTTCCTTCTCTTTCTAGAGGAATCCTGGCACATTAGCTCCATCTCCCTGCAAGGTTCCTGAAGAAAGTTCTTTTGTACAAAATACTGGCCCTGATAACTGCAAATGAAAGACAAATTCAGCAGATAAATGAGCTGGATATTATTCTATTGTAATTTAAACAATCATTTTTGAAGTGTGTAAGATTATATAGAACCTGTAATCAGAGCCAAGAAATGTCACTGAATAATACATGACATGCTATAAATTAAGGAAAGAATGATAATACATAATAAAAAAAATAAGAAATTTCTTCTTGCAGGAAAGATAGGAACCACATTATTACTGAGCAGAGAGCGATAAAAATCCCAACTTTATGAATAAAGCAATGGAAAAAGGAAGTACCAGAGAGAGTGGAAACAACCAAGGGAAGCTTGGCCAGGACTTAGCGAGCAAAGTCAGGGTCTTATAACTTCCACACACAGCAGTGCAGTGATGCTCACAAATAATTTATTCGATAACTAATGTATAAACTATTGATGAATAATTTTTGGTTTTCAAAGGGTTTTGCTTCCTACAGCTGCTTGTCTGATAAAAAAAAACAAACAAACAAAAAAAACAAAACTGGCATAACAATAAGCTGAGTCCTGAATAAAAAGTGGAGTGTTAGCCGGCAAAAGAGCAACTTCCCCTGTGTTGGTGTAATAAACCCTGCATAAGGAATCCTGGAACAGTGCACAAGCCACTTAGGGAGAGTAGGGTGACTCATCAGGACTTACACTGTGCTCCCAGACACCATTGCTCTACAGGCAAGGTCATCTCCTTCTGAGTCTGCTAAGAGGTAAAAATGCATTCATTCCATGGTAACTCATGCCTCCACTACCTCTTATATTGAATGGCCATATAACAAAAGAAATTGCCTGTATTCAGCCATTCAAGATATGGTGATTACTCACAATATGATAATTGGTCACCTAGGTGTGATAATACCAGGTGCTCTAAGAAGGTGAATGTGGCAGCCTCTGACAGCAACAACACTCAGAAGCTTCTAACTTGTAAGGTCAGTCTTAATCAGCACCAGTTCCTAATAAGTTTGTACACCCAAAGACAGAATGAGTGACTTGTACCCTCTAAACAAGACTTGGCAATGATTGAGAAGTTCACATAGAGTTGAACCACTTTCCACTCAGCTCAGGGGAAAAACATGGAAAACATAAAGATTTGCCATGCTGAGGATAGAGGAGAAACATAACTGTGACTCCTGCCCCCTGGTCTGAGCCTCCTTTGCCTTGCAGAATAAAAAACAAGGTGGTGCCCATACTTCAGCCAGAAGTGCTGCCACAAAGGTGAACAGCAGGATCAGATTTGGCAGCACAAAGGGGTGCTTTCTGCAAACTTGAGAGACTACTCAGAGTGCGAGGAGATGGAGAATCAGACATTCATCTGCTGGGTTTAAAAACATTCACTTGAAATCAGGTAGAATTAAGCTCCTGCTAAAGATGAATAAACCACAGTACTTCCAGACTAGATGTAAAGATAAAGATGTGACTTCAGCTTAAGAACAAGCAAACTGCAAAAATCACTCTCACATCAGTGTTATTATCCTCTTATGCCTATGCACCGTTCTGACCCTCCTAACCTGTAATATGCCAGCCCTTCACAAGTATTTCAGCATAGGTACACATTCTTTCAATTGCTTTCTTTCTTTGCAGCTGGTAGGAGAAAAAAGCTTATTAGTTTGCAGCTTGGGATGGGAGTAGGAGGAAAAAGGGCTGCAGCGCTCACTGAAGAAAAGCTACATCAGCACCCTGAGCCTGGCACCGAGCTGGACTCCCAGCCATTCTCCCTGGATGAAGAAGCAAGTGCTCCTGATCCTAGAATATACATGGCAATAAGTAAAATAAGGAGTTTGTTGGGGTTTTATTTTCAGTGCTGTGCCATCAGAAGAGGGAGAAAGGCCCTGTTAATCGGGAAAGAAATGATGTTATCACAGCTATTTAGCATGCAGGATTGATTTCTAAGGGAAACAATATGCAGTTTTCACATCATGACCTGAGTCAATTTACATACAGTATATACAACTTCAAACCTTTCTTCATTATAAAGTATTAGTTCTTTCAACTCCTACAGCTACCTTCCCTGACAGCTGCATATCCATTTTTCCTTCCTCGTTATCTGCTTGCAACATAATGTGTTCAACAGGTTATCTGCAAAATGCTCTGCTATTTTCTTCCCCACTAACGATGGGGAGCTCTTCCAGGAAACGGAAAAATTGGCATTTACACCTGCATCTTGCTTCATACATTCATCATGTCTCAGCTTCTGCCATGCTTTCCCTTGTCACCAGTGAGTTTGGGGTTAGTTTTCTGGCTGCTCTCACTTCCTCTGGTGTAAACCTTGAAGCAGCCACAGCAAAACCCTCACAGCTTCAGCTGGTGTAAGGAGAGTAAAGGGTAATCTTCAGTGGATGGAGCTTCAGATGAGTTTATAGTTTATTGTTTTTTACAAAGTAGTCTAGACAGAGATTTTTCCAACCAAAAATAATCATCTTCATTAGAAAATTCAGTCCTGTGAAGGCAATTTCCTATGTCCAAGGATGAATTTCTGGCAAAAAAAAAATAAATGCTTTTCTGCCTACTTCAAGTGGTTGCAGTCTTAAATCCTACAATCACAGAAATGCATAAGCTCAGAAAAGTACCTTGCAAATTCTGCTTCTCTCTGAAGTGACTGAAACTTTCATTTAAAAGATAAGAAGAAAAACTGGAAATTGTCTTTTCTGACCAGCTTTATTTACTGATCTTTTTGAAAAATCTTCCTGCTTTTTCATGGTAGGCTTGCAAGCTAAAAACATTGAGAACACCTTGCTAAGTAATGCATCTTAATGCAAACATGAATTTATTTAAGCTTCTTTGAAAGACTCAGTGTCATATCATGCCTAAAGAAACCCATTAATCACTTCTTGAAAATTTTCACCCCTTTAAATATCCATGATCCTAATAACTCTCTCCTGGTTTTCTTCATCTCTACTTGGTAAATATTTTGGATTAAATACTGTTGATAAAACCTAGTAAATCAAAGCAGCTACAAACCAAGTTTAATAATCGAATTAGCCTTCTAAATACCATTCTGCACTTCCCTGGTCTCTTTAAGCAGAGATTCCAAAATATTTTATAGAAGTGTATTAAATGATTGATAAATTAAGCCTAATAACACCCTGGGAGGCAATACAGCCAGACAAACAGAAACATAGAAAGGTTAATTGTCCAAGGTCACACAGCAAGTGATTTGCAAAACTAGGGCAAGCACCTGAGGAGTCCTAACTGCAGTTGCTGCAATTTGCTCTCTGAAATACGTCAAGCCTGATTTTCAATTGTCTTCATCTTCGTGTAATTATTCACTACAGTGCAAGACAAGTGTAAAACAAGAGTAAAATTGGTGCCAAATCAAAATAGCATGGGTATGAAACGATGAACAAGGCAGAATCCCTATATTTCTTGTCTGTCATGACCAACTTGTCTCTGGTCCATTAACTCTCTTGTTTACCTACCAACTTAAATGACAAATTTAATAGTGCTCTGTTGACAAACAGGCTGGCTAGTTATCATTTTGCTGATGGATGACTCTGCAGCAAATGAGGTGTACTGTAGGTGTCATACCACTTTTTCTTTCTGTTTTTTCAGCAACAACTTGTAGGCAGAATTAGAATTCGGGCTTTTTTAGTGCATTGTATCATACCAGGTAGTTAAAACTTGGGTCTTAAATTTAACAGAATTTTTTTAAATGTAGGAGTATATCACGTGTATAGGTACCTGAACTCACATCTTCTTATATAGGCCTAACTTGGCAGTTGTATCATGCCAGACAATATTAAATCCAACTTAATTTGAACAAATTAGAGAAAGATTAAGGTAACACATTAAAATACTTCTCACTGAAATACAAAATGACTAATTTAGCAAAATGCTTCTCATAACATTATCCTTCCCTGTTATCAGATAGCTAACATTTTAGAACACATTTAATCTCAGTAGTGACTAAAAAATACACTGAAGTATGGGAGGGGTTAAGAGACAGTCACTACAACCACTGTATTTTGGATTCTTCCTACCTAGAATTGGATTAGAAACTTTATATTGGAAAGATTTTTCCAGCGGATAGCACATATCCCACATAATAAAATATTGGTGGGAAAGAGGATATATAATATTACTTTTTGTTTTCACTAACCACAAAACTTTTAGAAGCATCTTGATTTAGATAGTACTATTCAGAGGTAAATATTTCATTTTGACACAAAATGCTTCTATTTTGGAGCAGTCTGTCTGGTTTTCACTGTAATGGTACATGTGTTCAGTTCTGGGCCCCTCATTATCAGAGGTATACTAAGTTGCTGGAGCGGGTACAGAGGAAGGCAACTAACCTGGTGAAGGATCTGGAGCACAAGACTTATGAGGAACAGCTGAGGGAACTGGGGTTGTTTAGTCTGGAGAAAAGGAGGCTCAGGGGGAACCTTATTGCTCTCTACAACTTCCTGAAAGAAGGATGAAGTGAGGAGGTGGCTGATCTCCCAAGTAACAAGCAATAGGACAAGAGGTAACAGCCTCAAGCTGCACAAGGGGAGATTTAGACTGGATATTAGAAAAAATTTCTTCACAGAGAGGGTGTTCAGGCATTGGAACAGGCTGGCCAAGGCAGCGGTGAAATCATCATCCCAGGAAGGGTCCAAAAACTGTGTAGACAAGGCCCTTAGTGATATGGTTTAGTGGTGGTCTTGGCAGTCTTGCGGTAATGGTTGGACTTGATGATCTTAAAGGTCTTTTCCAACCTGGTTGATTCCATAATTCAGTGATTTCCCTACTGTGAGCTATAGGTCCCCGGCTCACTTTTGGTTGGTCCAGTTTTCCTGAGACTCATCTCTCCTGTTACAAAATAGCCTTCTCCCACTATTTGCAAGACCTACATTTTGCTCTGATTGAGGCAAAATAATGACAGTAACATTTTCAATAGCTTATAAAATGTAGAAAAAATTCAGAAAGTGGTTTATATATCCATTTCAGTGTTTCCCTATCAGAATTGATTTTTTTTTTTTAATTTTTATAATTCATCATTTTTTTCTTGGCTCAATAAAAGTTAATGTTAAGGAAAAACCCTCCAGTTTTCATCCAGCTCTAATCTTATATCTCTGAAACATGAAATTAAAAAAAAAAAAAAGACAAATTATTCTTTTAGTAGTCCTTACCAACAAAAAAAAAAAAAAAAAGCCAGCAAGCAAATCACAAATCCAGAAAAGTCATTACAAGTCACTTTTAAAATAACAGCAACTGTAGCTCATACTGCAGAACATGGCATTAAGAAAATCTGGTTTAAAACATAAACACAATTAAGTGTTTTCACAATGATCCTTTGACTAAAGTGCTTTTCATGGTACCGTCCACCCAAAGACCTCACAGCAACTTTCCAACACTGATGCGCTGACTCCCATGACACTGACAAATACACCGTTCTTCCCTTTAGCAGTCACAGAAGCTGAGTCACAGAAAATAAGTTCTCCCACAGGAAGCCTTACAAGAAGCCAAAGTTTCCTAGGTGTTTGTTAACTCAACAAGCAGGCCACTTCGTCCACCCTACAGGTACCAAGTTCAAACTCTCCAGTTGTACCTGCAGCAATGTGGGTCCCACATAGCGCTTCCTTCAAATCTCTGCGACATGAGCTTTTCCTGCAGCCCTCACCACCACTGCTTTGTCAACATTCCCAACCTAAATATCCTTAATTTTTCCTCAATAAAGTATGCCTGGCTACAATTCTAGAAAAGTCTAGGTTGAGCATTTGATGTGCTCTACTTGAAAGCCACCTTCAACTGCAGACCAGCCCCAGGACACCTGCCTGTTTGTGTCCCTACACCTGGTACCTCTTCCCAAGCTCTTGCATTTTGCTCCACATGCTTCTTTATATTCAGTTCACTCCCAAAGCATCTCTTTTGCCTCACTCCAATTCCCACACAAGCTGTCTGGAGAGGGGGTGGGAAAGTGAAGACAGGGAGGAGGAAAGGCTGCAATTAAATGGACCCCAAACTTCATTCATGCTACAGTGAGAAGTGGTGATGTCCTTCTGTTCGCCACCTCCCTTCCTCCATCACTTCGTTTGCCTGACCATGATTTTTATCATAGATTAGGTAACAATTTCTCAGGGTAAGAAGAGGGACTGTATTTGGCAGGCATGAGTGGTGCAGTGGCTCACAGTCCTTCCTCTAGCCTCAAGCCATGGTTGCTCACCTTGTGCCCTACCCAGAACGTCCCCAAGCAGGTGGTGTACCTTTGCTTCTGTACATCAGGTGCCTTGTGTGTTTGGGAGCACAGAGAAGAATGCAAAATAGAGAGGAGGCAAGCTCTTCAGCTTGGCAAAAATAGGACTGCTATGACAGAAGCTTGAAAACCTAAAATGCTGTTTTCAGTGTTTAACCTTTTAAACTGGCATCAGCATCGCACCACAATTAGTTTTTAATCTATCACTGCCTAAATCCTTGTATCTTCATCCCAGGCATTATATTTGCTGTAGAAAATGTCTTACAATCACTTGCTACTACAGAATTACATAACCGAAATAAGTTCCAGGTGTACCCATCTAACATCATAAAATATCAACATGTCAAGCAATTTTCATCTTGACAACTTCATGTGTACACAAGCTAGGGAGTACATACACTTTGTCAGAGGTGACACCAGTTCGCATAAACCACAATTAGGCAATAATCACAGTGAATAATACCTAGGGTCCACAGTACAGAGTCATTAGTCTGAGGGAAGATGTCAGTGACGAGGGTAAGAAAAAGACACTAACATCAAAAACCCTTCACTTGTCCTGGCAGCAAAGGCTGGCAGACAAGGAATACAATGAACTCAAAGGTACAAGAAACTAAACCTACAGTTGGTTCTTGTAGGCAATGTACAGACAGTAAAACCCCATGGGAGGTGTGTTTGGAGCATGCAGGGGAAAAAAGGAGAGGGAGAGCCTCACATTAGGTAAATCTTCCTGGGCCATGCCTTGTTTTCGACAAAGGCAGCTAGAAGTGTTGGAAATGAGCTGTGGAAGGCCAGGTCTTCATGCCAGAAAAACATACAGCAAAACAATGTTTTTTCCCTCCTTACTGAAAAAAAAAACCAGACTTCTAAACAAAGCACAGACGAGGGTTACTCCTCAAGGCTTCCTAGCAGGGCTGTGGGAGCTCCCTCTCTGCTCAGTTTTACAGAACCATGCAGGAAAGGGAGGTGATAATCCCCTGGCGACATTTCACTTAACACTTCTCTGGTAGGCAGAAATTCCTGTGTGCCACAGGAACCAGCATAATGGAAGCAGGCTCTGTCTCAGAGAAGAGTGTTAATGTATTTGCAGCACACGAAGGCACTATTATGAGCTTAATCCAAGTCTTGATGAAAGCAATGTAAAGCTCTTATAAGGCCTTTGTGACATTAGGCACTTTCACTTCAGAGCTGGTTTTGTTTGGCAACATAAACACGGGAGACTCCAAATAAAAGGAAACCCAGGCCTGACACAGGAACCAGGTAGCAGGATTTCCACACACTGCAGGTAAGTGAGCCACATCCCTTCCACTGAAGGTGCAGACAACAGCTGTGACTTGAGTAAATAAGCAAACTTTTAAGCACATACACACAAATGCAAAAGCAATAAATGTTCACACTGAAGCTTTTCTAAATGAGGACCATATGATGAGCTTCAGTTGCTAATTAAAAACAGCAGACTGGGAACACAAAAACATGGGGAACTGTCCCCCAGCACTTCCCTTTAGGGGCAACTTATTCCCTCCCCAGACATCCCTCAGCAGTCTGCATACTCATTCACCTTGCAGGCACAGGTTCTCTCAAGCTTCTTTGTACAACACCAAGTTTTCTTACAAGCTGATTTCTTTTCACAGTCAGTAATAGTGGTGCTTACTGCAGCTCACAGGCTAACATACTCTTACGCATTTTTGAGGGCTGCTGTGGATTAGGACATGTTTCACGAATAGATAGAGAAAAGAAGAAAGAGCAGGAAAATGGAGCTAAGGGAGAGCTGGAAGTGTTAGAATATCAATACAAAACTGTATCTGTAAATGATGGCCTTTGCTATTTTTAGCTATCATTACAGAAACAACAGTTATGATGAATACCACCTTTGTACTTCAACTCCTTAATGGCAGCTGCATCCCTTTTCCTTGTGGTTTTACCACCACTGCACAAGTAGATTATCTTAATCAGACAAGGAAAGCAGAGCAGCTCTGCATGGGACTGTGCCCAGTGATTTAGCTTGCAGAGCTGCCACTCATTTTGCTGTCTTGCTGTATAGAAGCTAATTAGCCCCATTGAGAGCCAAGCTTTATTAGCCTGAGTGCACATTTGTTAACCTTGTCTTACCATCTGGGGACACTGCTTGGCCAGCACAGGACCAAGGGTCCTTGCACTAGGCACTTGCACATAGATGTGCCACATGTACTGCGTCTGCCCTGGTTTCCCCAGCACAGTGGTCAGCTGGGAAAAGCAGAGGCATGATTCACTTTGCTCCCCATTTCTTTCCCGTGACCCCTATGCAAGCATGGGAGAGGACATACACCAGCTCAGCAGAAATGACGTTCTGCCTTATAGCTGCTGCTCACCATAACAGTAAACTTATTACAATAGTGGTACTACTTCAAGTTTGGGACAAAACAAACTTACACCCAGTAAACACTGTCACCATGAATTTTGCACCTACATTCCTTTTACTTCAACTGCAGTTTGGACCCAAAGTGCCAAAGTTACTACAAGCAGAACTTAGGATACCTGGTGATTGACTATGCTTTAAGGCACTTTGCCTGGAACCTGCCTCTCCGAACTGGGTGCAGGCGACTACATGCCCATGGCAAGGCACCAAAGGTGCTCAAGTTTGCTGAATTTTGGCCACTTCCCATGAGTTCATTTTACCTGCTGAGGATTTCTGGAGCCTGTTGCCCTTCTGTACTGAAACAGCTAAGCAGATCAGGACCTGGCCACAGAATCCTCTCCATGTCACTTTGAGCCTGCAGGTCTGATTATGGTCTGCCTTCTCCAGTCATCCTGGGTTTGAGTCAGTACACCTCTGCAGTGTCTCTAATAGGCACACGCTGTCTCTATAGCAATGAGAGACAGGAAACGCCTGAGAAAGATACTGCAGAAAGGACTGTGTCTGGCACCAGGAGGAGACAGCAGAATGTGCAGAAGCCCAGAGGGAAATGTTCCCTGCAGGCTTAAAAAAGTGATGTGGCCATAGGATGACACAAGTGACCCAGAAGAGGATAGCAATACATGTCTGTTTTCTTCATGTTTTTTCTTCCCACTGATGTTTTTATTACCTTTTATTTATAACAGATTAAATTTTAATTATGCAGTACTATGAAAAGTGCTTACTGAACATCACCCAGCTCAATCTTCATCAGGCTCCTGTAAACTAGGAAATGCAACCTTTCCAGCTTTCTAGTGGAGAATTACACAGCATGTTATGTACTTTGTTGTAGCGCAGGAAGGGATGTTACGAAATAACAAGTACTGCATACGAGTACTTTCAGGTGCTCTCTGTGCTTGTGTCAGGCTTTTCCCACTTCAGAAGAACTGCAGTTAAAAGGCATTGCATTAGCATAAAAACCATATTTAACTAAAACCAGATCTACTATTCTGTTTTATGACTGATAATTCAGAACAGGAAGGAAAGTAAAACTTCACTCTTCTCCATTGATTGTTTGGTTCCTTTTTAACACTTTATTCAGACAAGAACAATGAAACAGCCTTGTCAGTCTCAGCCTCTGCTAATGGCTACCTTTCAGGGCAGATGGTACTAGTGCCATCCTGTCTCATACACAGGAACAAGGGAAGGAGGTTTAAAAATTTCCATGTTTTAATTTTGGGAGGATTTGACATGTCACTAAAGAAAGTGCAATAAAAGTCTCTGAGCTTCTGCTTCTGCTATAAACTACTGATCATGATCAAGACAATATAACAGGTTATCATTCATAATAATTGTTATAATTCATATTCAGAAATTAATTTTAATCCTGCATATACCTATTTGCTTTCAAAAAACTATTGAGAACAGAAAGGCCACTTTTATATTTAAATCCCTAAAAAGAAGCTATCTACAATCCACCTCTATAATTTCAGAGGGCAGATTAAGGAACACTGCAAATTTTTACTTACACCAAATAAAGGAGGAAGCAATGTAGTATGTATTTGCAAGCTTATTCACGTGTGCTGCATTCCTACTGTGTGCTCTTTCACAGCCACCTATTCTCTACAAGTGGTGAGGAGTGAGGGGAAAGGTGGGAAGGAATGAAAAACTGGGACAAGGAAGAAGTATATAATCCTGAAGTCACTGGAGAAATCAATACATAGGTAATATATTCAAGTACCATGTGTGTGTATAAACAAAAGAACAGGAATAAGACATAAATCTGCATATGGAATATGGAACTTTTTCTGGAATGACTCCCTGAGAACATACACTGCTGCCCTACTGCTGTGGTTCTCAAAACCCACATCTTTTCTAAAAGGGAAAATGTCTGCACCTAGCAGATTCTAACTTTGTGTGGGTGTGTAACTGACTTGGTTACCAAAGAAACTAGTCCATGTTCTACCCCACTTAAAACTAATATTACTATTAGAATAAATAATTTGAAGGAGAGGAAAGGAGGGGAGGGAATGACTGCACTGCAGATTTGTAACAACCAATTAATGGCTAGAGAGAGGAATTCCATAGCCTTTGTCACAAAATTTTCAGTCTCCCTCCACCATCCAAACAAGCCTTTGCTTTCGATGCAAATATTTCAAAACCAAGCCTACACTGCCGTGTTCACGCACCACTGCACTGCCTACATGACGTGTTTTCTGCATAAGTGAAGGAAAGTTGCAGACATCTTGTATCGTTGCCAAGACACTCTGACACTTGCTCAGAGACACACCGCTGCCGCTGCCGCTGCCGCTCAGGAATGCCCTGACTTCCCACACTTCAGTGCCGTACCAGGGCTGCCCCCCGCCGCTTGCAGCACCTTCAGTCTTGCTCTCCCATGGCATTGGAGTTGCCTTTCTTCTCTGCAGCAGTATCCACCTATATCTGAAAGGTGGAAAAAAAACCCCCAACAAATCCAAACACCTAAAGAATAGAACCTGACCATTTATTTTGGGCAGAAATATCATATTGCTTTGTAGTATTTGATATGCTGGCTGGGTAGCACCCAAACGCTTAATGCAGCCTCACAACAGAACACCAGCTTCTTCTTGAGCTCAGGAGCTAAAGCATCCGATTCAGAGATTCAGGCTTGTTTTCTCAAATGACCCCAGAAGTCCCACAGCCGCGCTCACACCGCAGCCTGCTGCGAAGGCCACGCCTGGTCCCCCGCCGATGCTCGGCGGCCGTCTGCGCGCAGAAAGGCATCGCCCGCCAGCCAGCGCTCGTCTGCGCTGTCTGCATAGGGATTAACTTCCACACCCGTGAATGCAAAGTGGAAGCCGGGAGCGGGAACCAGAAAGGCGCTCATGGCTGCCCTCGCCTCCGGGCCGGGCCACCTCAAGAAGTGCCACCGGTCCCCGCGGGCTCGTAATGGCGTCTCGGTCCCTTGAGGCCTCTAGGCACCGGACCCTCCGTAGCGCCGTCCACCGGCGGGGCAAGGCAGGCAGGCTGGGTCCCAACACCACCGCCACCGGGCCGGGCAACGGCCCCGGACCCCGCCCGGCCCTGCTAAACCCGCGGGAGGGCTGCGCAACACCGCCGCCCAGTGGCCACAGCTGCCTTCCCTCCTCGCCGCCCCTTTTTTGCCGTTCTATGCCCGGCAGTGGAAGAACGCTGTCCGTGGGGACGGCAGGCACGGCCTGCTGCGGCTCCGGCTGGCAGAGCCGGTGGGAGCTCACAGGTGGCCTGAGGGGAAGAGGAGAGGGACACCGAATACAGTGTAAAGGAGAATAAGGAAGAGCAGAAAACTCGGAAACGTATAGTGACATAGGGTACAACGCCCTGTGCACCAGCCCAGCAGAAGCAGGGATGCTGTCTTGCCACAGGATTTGGCTGAGTGCACCACCAGCAAACTCTTTCGTAGGCTCTTTCCAAGAACTGGAGGCAACGAATCCACAACATCGCAGTCAGTGTAAATGGAAGGCACCGTTGTCTTTACAAGAAGTAATCGACCTTTTTTTCTCCAGGTAATCCTCTGTGTTTACAGTCTGTGGCAGTTGATGCATCAGTGGGCTGGTGGCATCCTCGATGACCTCTGAAAGCAGCAGAGCCTCAGAAACAGCAAACGGGAAGAAATTATGAAGCTTTACCAAGAGATGGTGGAGTTTAGCAATCTCTTTTGACCCTGAACTCCCCCTTACTGAAGATTTCCCTTTCTCATTACCTTTTTTCTCACGTCTGTGAGCTTGATTGTGCCAGAGCCTGGCCACTCCTCATATTCTGCTCCTTTTCCTCCTCTCTTTATCTGCAGTCAGTTTCACCTCTGTCCAGGCCATTCCAAGCCACTTGGACCTCTGGCTACAGACCAGGGATCCAGGGATTAGTGTCACTTATCCTGATTTTCTCTTTCAGAGGATCTCCCAGCCATGACAAAACAGATAAGAGATTTCAGAAGTCAAGGCTGAGATCACCCACCTTACTGCAGCTCTTCCCCACTCAAGACCTTTCCTCACTTACTTTTACCCAGACAAAATCGTACTTCCCAGCTCTCAAGTGCCAGAGTCCTAGGGCAGTCAGACATAGCAGTGAGAGGCAAGGACAGAATCTGGTTTGCAACAGGATATACAGCTACATAACTCACGAATCTTTCCTTTTCCTCTTTCCTCTTTGTTTCACTCACAGCTTCTGTCCAGCGTCTAGAGCAAAGAACGCAGTGTCTGATCTCCAGAGAACAGATTCGCTCTATGTGCAATACTGACTTCTTCTTTAATTGATCCTGGACACCTAAAAAGGAAGGGCTTAATCCTCAAAGAAAAAGAAAAAAAGAAAGCAAATGTGATACCATGTAAGTAAAATGTATGTGCACACTGAGGCCAGATGAATGTTAAATTGGCATCTCAAATTAGGTGTTTCTGAACATTGCAGTGCTTGACTCTGCAACCTGAATGCTCTTTAAAAATAGATCTGTATATAAATTAGGGGGGGCGGGAAGGTGTCATTTTAAAGCAAATGGCTTTCCCCCCCCCCCCCCCCATCTACATTCCTGCATGCAGTGTTCACCCATTGGCAGATCTGAACTCTTAATACACAGACTTTCACCTCACAAGCCGAGAGGGAAACTTTCCAAGAACGGATAAAACACTCCCTGTACTGGGATTGTCAATACGCTACTTTGAAAACAGAAGAGACGCAGTAATACAAAGATGAGGGATATATGGTGGTGGTTACAGACACATCTTCCTGTTCATTTTCTGTTCCTGTAAGCGTTCCCAAGGCTGGGATTCACTCTCTTACTGTTATAGCCCACCTGTTCCCAGGACACAGTTTCCCTCTGCACTATTGCTCCCCATCAGCTTCCGAAGACTTCTGTATCTCCGCACTATATCCCACCTGCTCCCAGTTCCCCTCTGCAGCATAATTCCCCATCAGGATGGCTTCTGTATCTCCATGCACCTTTGCTCCTCTCCATTCCAGTCAGACTAAGTCATCTTACATGATACAAAAATATAGAAGAGGAAAACAGGAAAACAATCTCCCTGAATTTAACAGAATTGCCAGGAACCAGAGCAGCCCCTGGCTTCCAAAAAAAGCAATTGCAAAGCCCCAAACTGAGCATGCTAAATACAGTGTGGTTTAAGCAGCCATCTCTTAGGAACCATCTGCTAAGCATGTGCAAATAGTGACTTTTGAGATTATTATGACTTAGTGAATTTGGGAAGAATTTTACAGGAACAGCAAGAGGAGGCTCTAAGTACTACTGTGACATATTAGAGAATAATGAAATACTGATTTTATTCTTAGGAATAACATCCATCTGTCATGAACCAAAATGCAAGCTTGCAGCAACCTTGAGGAAAAAAAAATACTCATAATGATTTCCTCAAATTTACAGTAAATTTCATTGAGATAGATATAAAGCAGTCTTTCCTCATATGATATTCCCATGCAGTCAAAGCATGTGCTTTCAGGTGCAAAGCCAAACTCAATTAGCATTATACACAAACCAGAATATACCCTGAATTCTGATCAGAGGCAAGCTGATGATTCATACTGCCATGGTCCGCACAGTCGTATTTGCTAGGAAAGTCAGTGTACAGCTTGATAAGGGGTTTTGATCCAAAAATAGGCACATACGTGATTTTAAACATTTGCCTTAGAAAATTAGGTTTTGACACTCTGCTTTAATTGTGCGTCATCTAATGCTGATGGGCACTTACCCCGGTAGATCACCAGCTCCTCGATTAAAATGTAGAATAACCTATTAGATTTGCAGGAATAATTCTATATTCATGAGCAGAAAGCGCTGTTTGGGATGCTGCTTTCATAGAAAGCAAACACCAAAACCCTGTGAAGATCAAACGTACATTGTACAGTAGCACAATTCCCTGCTTCTGTTTTTATCTCAGGAACATCAGGAACAATTGGAAAATTAAGCCACTCCTATGTAAAAAAGCATGTAAGGTAAAAAAGAATCTGATGTTTCCTTACTTGGAATACATACCTCCTTAAATATCTAGTGCTTCTGAACTGAAAGTGTATGC
Organism: Psittacus erithacus; assembly: GCA_009867235.2. Classification (NCBI taxonomy): domain Eukaryota; kingdom Metazoa; phylum Chordata; class Aves; order Psittaciformes; family Psittacidae; genus Psittacus; species Psittacus erithacus. The sequence goes on along the minus strand of WYDI02007809.1, from coordinate 8,327 downwards.
CTTAAGAATAAGTGCTCTCTACCAAATGCTCTATGCATATATCCTGCTCATAAAATGCACACCTGTGACTTACTGCAGTGGGTTTCTTCCAGCACAGTACATTCCATGCTTTGTCATGAGAGATTTTTAGTGCTTAAAAATACAAACAGGCAGTTTATTGTCTTCCCAAAATTCAGGCCTCAAAGAAATCTTCAGCTACTGTCTTGCATATTCTTTACATGGCAACCTGGGGTAAGCAAGTAATGGGACATTTTAAAGGGCTATTTAGACATGGCTGTGGTACATTTTCAGTGATTTCATGTAAAATAAGGGATGTATGAATGGCAAATCCCCTGCTGTAAAATAATGTGGCCAGTCTGGTTTGTTTGTTTTGCTACTTGTCTTAATTGGTCCTTTTCTACTATTTCCTCCTGATTGATTGTAGCCAATACCTGACTTCATTCATGGGTACTTACAGCAATGCAGGGAAAAGACATGTTTGCGACAAACAGAAGGGACAGCAGCAGCTCCAGACACAGCAGAGAAACAGCATGGGGGTACATACAAACTCTTGCCAAGCAGGTACCTGGTGCAGTTGTCCAGTGTATGTTGAGAAGGCACTGGGGCAGGGCTCTGACAATGGCCATATGAGATCTGTATTTTTGCAGGGAGCTGAAAATGGGCTGATTAAAGAGTAATTAAAATTCACTTTCCCTTTATTTTCATTGCATTACTTGGCTCATTTTGACATTGAATAACAGTTGATAAAGCATAGCAAATCATAGCATTAAAAATTATCTTGCAAGTAAGGGTTTCTGGTCTGAATACTCTATAACTCCACATTGGTATATCATACTGTATTCCCTAAGTGCTGCTAAATTGCTGATTATGCTCATTCTATTCCTTGTGAGAGGCAGACAACCTTTATCATCCCAATTTTAAAGATGGGAAAGTGAGACAAGGGAGATTACAGTGAATTGCATGTGACCATACAGCACTAACAGAACCTGATGCCTGCAGCTTTCAGTCCTTGGTCCACTGTGCTGCATCCCATAAATGATGCAAACCTCTGGTATTTTCTAACATCTAGTCAATCTGATACCAGTTCATACACACATTCTGAAAGACTGGAGAAAAATTAAGAGTTGGTTTGGGTTTTTTTTAATGTCCTTTATTGAAGGTCTTTTACTTTATAGCCAACTACACTGTCAATATGACTCAATACGCAATCTAGATGCAGGTGGAAGAACGTGACAGAGCAGTATGAAGATGATTCTGAGTCAGTGTGCTGTCCCAAAGCTGTACATCAGTAATTTATATTTAGATAATTGTCTTTACTAACAGCTTGAGAGACACAAAGCCTAGCCAAGGGCTATAAAGTCAGAATGCAAAGCAGTAAAGCAGAGGAGAAATTGGCTGACTGGCCCTGTCTATATAGCTTGGCTGCTCTGCCAGGGACTACCACCAAACCCATGTTTTCTCTTCTTGTAGGTGAGCTAAGGAGAAGCTGTCCTCTGTGCTCAGTAATAAATGTCTCTGCATCTGGAAATCACAGGCTGTTTTCTTATACTCCAACAGATGTGGATGTGTAAAATCTAACCTATCACTTGGCTATATCCTACAGGCACAGGAAATAATGCTGACTGCCAGAGTTCTTCTAGTCATCTAGTCCATTCTTCTACCCCAAGGTGAGATTAGCAATATTTATGTCATATCTTACACATTTACCCAGCTTGCTTTTAAAATTCTCCAATACTGGAAAGCCTACATCCTTCCCAGGTGACCCTAGTGCTCCACATTACTATTAGAAAGATGTACTTTTAGAAAGCTTTTTTAGTATCTGGCTTAATTACTCCTTTTCACTGAAGCCTAAGTAAATATATATATAAATCTACATTTACATATGTAAATTTATATGTAAAGCATTTACATTTGAGATCTATATATATGGTGTACATGAGTGTGTACATTCACATATACATGTGCATATCTGTATTTATTTCTAAATCTGAAATCAGAAGCTAACCTATTTCAATAATAGCTCCTTGTGTTTTCTTCCACTTTCACTTGCAACCTACTTGTTTTGCAGAGTTTTGTATGCAGGCACATAAACAGAAAAGAAACATTCACGCTATTCTAGGAGTTGCACTCTGCCAAAAGCCCAGTGCCTCTAGACATATTTACTAAACTCCCAGTTAATGTTTTCTTTTATGCTAAAACTTGTTTGTCTTTTAAAGCAGGGCTTTATTCTTAAAGCAAAGAAGCCATACACTTTATACACTTAACTGTGATAGAGAAATTATAAATTCCTATTTTCCCCATATGATTTATCCACAAATTATACCTCTTTTTTCTTTTGTTCCCTTGAATCCTGAATAATATAGTTGTTTTTCTAGTATGATCAGGGTTATTCTAGCAGGATAGCACATACACAGCTATGCTTCTTCATTGGTTCACAGACTTCTTTCCCAAATAATATATTGTTTAAGTCTGTTCTCTTTCTTCAGACAAATTCATGATCTTGACAAAATTTGCACTTTTTTTTTTTTTTTTGGGGGGGGGGGGGGGTGGAGGAGGAAAGCTGCATCATCCAGTTATGTGATATAACTGCTTTCAATTAACATCAACCAGTCTGGGACACCAGGCAGATTTACTGTGCTGTCTTGTCTGCCTGTTTTGTTTCTTAAAATGTAGTATGAAAGCTGTAAATTGACTCGTCTGCTTATATTAGCTGTAACATTTCAGTACATCAGGGCCATTTAGGCTGCATTTCAAAATAAGAACTTAATCCATCTTTCTGCGAGGAAGGGCTTTTTTTCAGGCCATTATTGCTTACAGCAAAGAAAAGACCCTTCCTTAGGGCTGACAGAAGTGTCACAGTCACTGTTTTAAAATAGGTGAGAGACCATGATTAATAATCTGGCCAATAGCAAATATCAGATGGCCTGGCCAAAAATACAGCCAGGGAGAGAAGATTCAATGGTTTCAGCTTAAGAAGTAAAACTAGATCTAATGTATTATGGGAGAACCCTAATAAAAGCAAAGCTGTGTTTTGCGCAGCCTATGCCAATATGAGAGGGGACAGAACCATCCTTCACTTCTACTGAGTTTTCATACAAGCAGGTAAAAAAAAAAAACAAAAACACAGGCTTCCTGTAACATTCCAGGGTATTTTTTTTTTTCAGTCTGTTCATGTTAATGGTACAATCGGGGATCTCCAGGTTTTGTCATCACTGCCAGCAGCAGGCTAATGGAGCACCTCAGAGACAGTCCACAGATCTGCAGCGCCAGCCACAGAGGGCACTTCCCTCTTTTTATTACACTCTATAAAAGATGTCACACACGCTTTCCTCATGAATCAGCAAAGAGCTGCCGAAGAGTGACCATCAGGGCACTTGGGAAAGAATCAGGTGCCAGCTGTCTAAGTATTTCTTGGTGATTTACATTCTCTTCATATATCTCTCTATATAAAAGTAGGAACAGGCCAGCAAGGAGCATTTACATATTTACATTTTACAAGAGAGGCTGCAAAAGAGATGTTGCCATGCAGGAGCAGGAGCAAGGGTTTCTTTCCTTTTAGCTGATGAAAAAAAAAAGACATTCCAGTTCCTGTGACTTCTCCCAAGATCTGCATTAGCAAGTCCAATTAGAGTATGTATGCCCTGTCACGAGTGGCAGAACGTCAGGGCACTAGGGAGTGCAATGCCGAAGTGCACGCACAGCTATAGCTTTCTGTCAGCTTTACCTCTTTTCCATTCCGTTTGGTGAACACTAGGGGCTTACATATGCTGAAGGAAAAAAATCCAACACAACTAATTTTGTCAGTAGCCTGTTTCAGGAGGTAAGAAATCAGCCATCTTGAATCCTGGCAATAAAATCTGTGGATGCCGAATGCAAAATGTGTGGCCATCCCTCAGCAGGGTATTGCTTCATGGTTTGTACTTCGAGTTAAGAAGGCAGCTATTGTTCAGAAAGCCCCATCCTTCATGCCCCAAAGCACTTGTTCAGAGAGAGATCACACATGCTAAAAATTCTGCTTTGATCCTGTATTTCTTTTATGTTTTTTTCTGGTTCTAGAGTTTAAAAAAGCAGCTTAGTTTTGAGGTTCTCAAACTGTGATAATGCTGTTTATGCCGATGATGCCCCGCTCTTTTCTGACAGTCAAGAGAAGGTGGGACTGGGAAGATTTAAAGATAAAAGTGAACAGTTTCATTGATTAAATTATATTTTATCTATTAACTATTAGCTAATAGAACAACTAGTTAAACTATTGACTGCATTGAAGCCAGTGCAGTCAATAGTTTAACTGTTTTCCATGGTTGCTTCTAGAAAGGCGTTTTCAGCACAAGCAAATTGCCATCCTTGTGAGAGAAGTGCTGCGTGTATGAAATGAGTGATACTTGTGGGTAAACTTCCCACTGTGATGGGATGCGGGCTGGAAATAAGGAGGAGGCCTCCTTCTGCTTTGCTTTTCTGTAACCGCAAATGGACAAAAGCTACAAGTCTGAGATTCCCTCACCAATCAGCAGTGGGAGATTAACTTTATCGTTAACCTTGTCTGTGCCCTAACCAATTTAATTGACATTGGCCCACATCCCAGATCTAAGGCCAAGAAAGACAAAGTGGAGCTCGGTCAGGTGATGCAATGAGAGCTACTCTCTCCCCAGCTATCCTGGGCTGGCTACCTGTCATTTTGTTCCCTTGGCACAAAGCACAGTGTCTGGATGTCACCAGCCATACTTTCAGCAGGTATAAATGAGCGTAACACAGAGAACTTCACTGAAAAAGGATTTGCATCCCTTAAGAATCAAGCCATAATTATTAAACTCTCCTTGAATTTTTTCTTTTTAGATCTCTTTAAAAAAAAATATTGCAAAGTCTTTGTTATCCATCTCCTCACTGTGGGTAACCTCATTCTCTCCAAGCTCCAGCTGGAATCTGCATCACACATTGCTCAGTGCACTGTGGCAAAGATCATTCCCCATTTGCGGCACTAAATCCCCTGCACACACTCCTAAAATATCTTTTCTGGTTTCTCATGCCTAACTAAACAACACAAAATCCTTATTCTATGCATACCACCCACAGCCATCCCAGCTGCTCCTTCCACCCTTCCTTTCCCCTAGGCCCTCTTCACTCTTCTGAAGTTACTCATCAGGAATCCTTTCCTCCATCACTTCTCTCAGCTTTTTCTTTCATTAGACCACTTTGGAGAGGTAGGGGAAAGAGGATAGTTTAAATAAAACCTATTCCACTTCTTACTCTCATATTAGTTTTAAGATTTGCCATCATAACAAGATTTGAGCAAATGCATAGGTAGATGCTCATTTCTGGAAGCTCAAAGCATCCTGCTTGTGCTGGCAGACAGCTAAAGCCCTGAGGCCTGGGCTGTGGGGTACTTGACCCACCCTGGCCTTGCAGACCCCAGGAATGACAGCATGGCTTCATGCTAGGCACCAGACCTGTTTGGCCTTGAGAGCCTCTGAACATGGGCCAAGGTGTTCTCTTTGCATGAGCCTGAGAGTCAACAAATATTTCACAGCAGAGAGGCTGGCTCTCGGAAGCAGCCTTGAATCCTGTGCAGATGCATTCTTTATGACTTCCCCATCTCCCTTTAACACTTTGCCCCTAAAAGGAGCTGCCCTGAGGCGTTTACTCTGAAAGGACATAATCATATTGCCCTCCCCCTCATTATTCCTCTTCCCAGCATCTGCACCTCATTGTATGGTCATCTCTTCCCATCGTTCTCTTCTTAATTTAGTTTGGAAACTCTCTAGAGCAATGAGACATCATTATATATTTTGTAAAGTGCCATTCAGAGCAGTAGTACAGTAGCACGTATAAGTGATGGAAATCCTACCCTTCCAGCTCCTCCAAAAGACAGTCAGAATTGGTTAGTGCTCAACAGGTTGATACCCATTGCCTGGCATGTGCTCCTGGCAAGAGCTCCAGTCACCAGAGCTTTCCCCTACAACAGAGAGATGAGATCTCAGCCATGCTTAGCTCTCCACAGAGTACTGCAGGAGGCCTCCAGCTGCTCCACTCTGGACAGCCGTAATACCACAGAACATATTTTGACATAAATTTTTGGAATATTAGAGCAGCAGTGGTCAGTAACAAGGCGATTTCACCATCAGCAGAGTCAGGAGTGCATAGGAGGTCTTGCCTTTGCTTTGGTATCACACGCGAGATGCTCGCAGTGTTGCAACATTTTCACTCAGTGTGGTTACAGCACACACTGCTGAGCCGTGTTTCCAGCAGCATGTTGAGCTGCCTATCCCACCTCTGTACATCCTTCCCCTCCAGGCACCCCCCACAGCGAAAAGGCAGACCAATTCCCTGGGCTAAAAGGAGGAAGAATTTCTGTTGGATAAAAATCGATGACTACCTTTGGAAAGACATCATTTCCACCGCAGCTAAGAGCTCAGGCTGATGCTGGTTACAGTAGGAAATAAAACAGGCTCTGCTCTGGGAAGACAGAGGAACACCCAGCAGAACTACTGATACATCGGCTTTCCTCTCTACCTCTGCAAAATGGATATATTCTTCATCCATTTTACTGGGTTACCTATGGTTTACCCAGTGTTACCGTGCTTGGAACTGGGCTGGATGTCAGGTCCTCAAACTAGTTTTCCAAGGATACCTTGGAGACCTGTGCATCAGCTACTGGGTGGTTACTGAAATAATTAATAATCCCCTTCATTTTTAATAATGATAAAAAAATGTTTAATGGAGACCAAAAAAAAAAAATACCAGCACAGGTGATACTGTCAGCAGCAGTGACAGCAGCTCTTTACTTGTTGCTAATGGCATAAGGCACTCAGCATATTCTGGTGTTTCGCCTTGATATACAGAAACGTGCCTGTGTCTGTGTTGTGATGGGTGTGCAGCTGGAAACAGGCAGTGAGGGGAGAGCACAGGACTGGGAGGCAAGAGACCCGGTCTTTACGGCCTCACCTGGTACCAAGCTTCAGCCGGACTTGGCCCTGCTCCTCTCCCATGTCTGTTCTTCCACTTCCATTTCCGTTGCTGGGTTCTCTTCAAACTATGTGCAAGTAATTTAATTTTTTTTTTTAATCTTAAACTGGTGGAGGACTGACACAAGCAGCAGGCATGATCGTGTGATAAACCCCAGCATCCCTGGATCAGGCACACCAGATGGCAGCCTGAAGGCAGAGTACTGCCAGGAGCGTTTCCTGGGCTTGGGCACAAAACCCGGAAGAACCAGGGAACATGGGGACCTTAGTGGCCATAATGGGACCACTCAATCAAGCCATTTACCCACCACAGTAGAAGCAGTGAAACACAGAAAGAGTTTAGCATTCTAGCTGGCGACCCAGCTTGCAAGCAAGGAGATAGGAATGATGTCAAGGAGGTTTTGTGCATGAAGCATCCGTGACAAAACATTAGCTTAGGTCAGACGCTACTGAAATGTAAAAGGAAGGATGACTGCCAGCTCATCAATAATCAAAACAGGGAGCTGCTGCTGTTTCAAGCTGCAACACGTGTAACAGCTGTCAAACAGAAACTTCCTTTTCACCGATTTGTAAAACCACCGGGCCGGGTGGTAAATGGGCTCCCAAAACCGGCACCTTCACTTCGACGAACAGCTGAAGTCTAGCTGACAGCGGCACGAGCCCGCGTACCCGCCTATGCCAACGGCCAGCACTGACACGACCCACACGAGCACTGCCGCTCGTTTCCGTTATTTAACTGCAACTTGCGTTTGCGAATGAGGCCGTCCCCCGCGATTGCAACCCGCGGGGACGAGATGCACCTACGCACAGGTGGTAGCCGGGGTTGCCGGCTTCTGGTTAGGGGATCGGCAGTGCGCTCCGCTACCGCACAGCACCGTACCGCACCTAATCCCATTGGCAGCAGCGGCGGCGCGGGGGCGCGAGCGCTGCTGGGGCAGCCCGGCCGGCTCCGCGGCCGACGCCGGGTGGCGGGGGTCGGCGAGACGGGCAGGGGCAGCCCCGCCGCCAGCGACCGGCTTCCCTAATGGGCATGTGCGGCGCTCGCACATGCCCACTCTGGCCGCGCGGGGCGGCGGGCTACGCCGCGCTGCCGGAGCTGCCGCAGTAGGCTGCGCGGCGGGAGCGCGGGGCGCGCCGTCGGGTACCCCAGTACGCCGTCCCCCGCAATCGCCGGGGAAAGCGCCCAGACGTCTCTGGCGGCGAGTCCCCGAGCCAAAGACCCCCACAAAACACACCCAACTGCCCCTCCACGGGAGGCGGCCGCTCCGCGGCCCCAGCTGCCCGCCCGTCGGGGGCGCGGACAGCCTGCGCTACCCGGCCGTCCCGGGGGCGGCGGTGCCGGCGACGGCTGCGGCGGGCGGAGCCGGCCGG
>WYDI02007808.1:0-54167 GCA_009867235.2 Psittacus erithacus | reverse complement strand
TCTCAGGCTGAAAGTTAGAAACACAGCGCTGCACCAGCCACTAAGAAGGAGAAAAAATGACTGCTACTGCTGAACCCCATGACACATTGTAATAGTTGTCGGGTACTAACATTGTGAGAATCAAATTCTTTCAATCTCTTTTCCTTGATGGTTTTGTTTTGTTTTTTTTTTTTCTTTCAAAGGGCAGCAGTATTTTATTGAAGTCTTGTTTTTGTCTCTTAAGAAACATATTTGCTCATCAGGTATAGATGTTTCTTTTTCAGTTACCCCAAAAAAAATAAAATTGCAAAATTGTTTTCAACTACTGGCAGACTAACAGTTTGTAATAGAGCTTGGCTTATACTTTCTAATTTCTTTCTCTGAATGTGCTCCTTACCTGCATCCTCATGTGATAAGGCATCATAATCCATTTCATTTAAATTCTTCTGTACAGTGATGGTGTTTTACTTCTTCCCTCCTGCAGGGGCAGACAGCATTTGATGTGGCAGATGAAGATATTCTAGGATATTTAGAAGAATTACAAAAGAAGCAGAATCTGGTAGGCCGTATGCATATAAAGACATATGTGTGTGTGTGTGTATGTTATACTTTATTATACATGATTGTGGTATCCAGTTCAGAGCAGTATATAGATTAAAAATAAAGGTTTGAATTGAGGTCTCAATTCAGGTAATGCCACCGTAACCTCAGAAGTTCTTTTATGCCCTTACTCAGTCAATTGCGGTGAAAAGCCTTGAAAGCAAGAAGGTGCATTTCTGCTTGCCTTGTCCAGTGGGCGTTGTTTCATCTGAAGCATCAGCAATGAGCATCTTACTTAAAATAACAGTTTCTGAGATGTTAGAGTTTTGAACTCTAACGCTTTGAAAGCTTATACAGAATCTAGTGTTTGTAGCAGTTAGAGATTACCCTCCATTTGTAATTTTGTCACACTGATACCATTCTGTCAATTTAACTGTATCATTCTGTATATTTTGAAGCTTCATAGTGAAAAACGGGAAAAGAAATCTCCCCTCATTGAATCCACAGCCAACATGGATAATAACCAGACACAGAAAACATTCAAAAAGTAAGTAAACTAGAAAAAAAAGTACAATCTCTTAATAAAAAAGGTACTTTTAGAAGCTGTCACAAAATCCTGCTTGACAGGCTTTAGTAATGTTTCCAGGACTTAGTAAGTATTTTTCTTTTCAAACTCAGTAAAGAGACGCTGATTATGGAGCAAGAAAAGAATGCATCTAGTATAGAGTCTCTGGAGCAAGAAAAAGCAGATGAAGAGGAAGAGGGGAAGAAGGATGAATCCAGTTGTTCTAGTGAAGAGGAAGAGGATGATGACTCAGAATCCGAAGCAGAGACAGGTATTTATTTGGAGTATTGTCTTTCTTTAAGTTTTTACTTTATAAGTTTACTTGTTTAACATCACATGATCCAAAGTCAAATATCTTAAGTTTCACTTATTCTTCTTCATTTCAGTAAGTTTCAATTATTTTAAAGTAAGTTTATATTATGTCTAAAGTCAAGTTATAACAGAGATGTCAAACAGATGTCTATACTGGTGTGATGTCTTTACTGGTGGCTACTTGGGTTAAAGCTATTAATCTACTTATTGATTGGCTCCTTAACAATTGACACTTTCAGTTAAATAGTTGGAGTAATATAAGCCTTAAGTAGCATGCCAGAAAACATTAAAGAAATCTGAAGATCTGATCAGAAATGAAGGCTTCATAGCGGTGTTTGCTTCTGGAACTGGTGTAGAGATTGGAACAGCAGAAGTACAAACATTCTCATCTTTTCTTGCCTTCCTGAAGTAATTACCAATTAATCTGACAGTCTTGGTTCAGGTATTCGTAAAGTAATGGTGCATATATTTTTGGTGTGCACTGAAATGAACTTCTAAGTGTGCTATTTTAGTGTTAATAGTTACTTTATATACTTTATTGCAAGATTAATTATCTTTGAAAAGTTTGGAATTGTATGCAAAGAAGCACATATTCTGTACTTCCATCTTCAGTGGAATTGATGTGGGTTTTTTCTTGAACAGTTGTCAAAATCTTCAAGTAGTGATTTAAGAACAGCATAGCACCTTCCTCCAAATCAGAAAACAAATATCAGCTGATTTGTGTTTCAGGATGTATGTTGAATCCTAATAAAGAATTTTAGAACTACAGTGCAGCAATGCAATACAAAGGCATAGATGTCATTAGAAATACTTTGTTAATATTTTATACTTCTTTAAATAAGTAACCCTGAGCCTTCTGTCCTTATTTTTAAACATTCTTTCTAATTTTTTCACGTGAAAAGATAAGACTAAGGAGGGATTTTAGAGCTAATCAATATAGCATAAATATTTAGTGTCGGCAGAAATAAAAATAAATTGTGAAACCAAACTCTGTTATAGTCTAATTATTTTTGTATTTTGAATTAAACCAGCATTTCATTGTTAAGCTGGAAAAAAAAATCTGTCAAACTTTGTAATTAGTCTTTCACCCTAGTATACTTGCGTCCCTTATTTACAGAGACTGAGCTTTCATAAACTCAAAACACATGGAATATGTAACGTGTAGTAATTTCTCAGTCACTGAGCGAGCTAACTGTAATGTCTCCTGAACTCTATGATTCTGGTAACTGTGTTCTCTTCGTTACCAGTAGATAGTTCGTGCCAGGAAAATATGACTGTGACATGAGAATTAATTTATGTAAACTTCAGGGTTTTTAATATCAACAAGGCTTTATCATACTTTATTTGGCAAGCTAGACTTCAAGCTTTTCCCTGTAGAGCTGCATCTCTAAATTCCAAGTTTGTACTTTCCGTTTTTCCCATTATTCAGCTTAAGGCAGTTTTCTAGTGAAAAATCATAAGATTATAAGGAGCATTCTGGTAATAATATAGTTTAGCAGTGTTCAATATTCTGCAGTACTGGAAACTCTGATTTCTAATCTATGGAGATATTTGAATTTTTTTCCTAAAATAAACTTTCTGTTTCATTGATTATGAATACAGTTTAAAAATAAACACATTTCTGTCTGTAAGACCCAGAAGCAAAATATGAATATGAAGCTATATATCTCCTAAAGGAGGTAAACAAATTTCAGCAGTTCAGGTTTGTTAACTTACTTTGCTTGAAGTAATTTAGTGGTTTTCTGGAAGTCAGTTTTAGTCATGCACACAACTATGTTCTTGCAGTCCTGTCCTGCAATTATCAGAAACAATTTCAGAATACAATTGTAAAAAAAAAAAAAGCCGAACAGTTTTCTCTTTCCACTCCTGATAACTTTTCCTGTGTATTTTAAAGCTATATTACTCATTTGCAGATTTCCAGCAGATCTCCCTGTACATCATCTCATATCATATTGTCAGTCCGCATTGCCCTGTTGAACTTTTTATCACCATGACCTAGAAGTTTACCACCACTTATTTTCACTTGTGTTTAAAGAGAACTTTCCATTAAATGCAGTTAGACATGTAAGCTGATTTTTTTTGTATTTCTTCACTGCATCGCTAAAATATTTCACTTTGGATCAACATCCTCTGCAGTTCCCATTAACTGTTACATGTCAGTGTACCTCCTGCTGTTAAAATTATATGGTCATGAGCCATAAACTCAATATAGGTGGTTTGGGAAGGCTGTGGACTCTGTCTGTAGAGGTCTTCAGCATCTGACTCATCAAAGTCCCTGAGCAACCTGGTCTGTACACAAAATTAACTGTTCTCTGAGCCAGGAGGTTGAATTAGATTACGTCCTGAGGTCACTTTCAACCTGAATGGTTCTTTACTTCTGCATCTGCATCTCTTGAGTGTTTAACGCTTTTTGAATGACAAAAAAAAATGTTACATGCATGATCATTATGGAAAAAAGATGGACCTAAGATGCAGATTGGGAGCGAGGGGGAAAGCCCCAAGGAATAGATAGTAAAATGCTGTTTGGAAAGTTAACTGTCAGATTTGTTCAAAAGAAATTAGACTCTGTCTTGTAGAAGTGAAGAAACTGTGAATGAAAAATGAAAACTAAAATCTTGTCAATATTTTGCAGATAAGACCAAAACCTTGGCAGCTGTAACTAACAGTACAAATACCACAAGTACACAATCAGCATCAGTAGCTGTGACAGCGCCTTCTGTAGGTGGTGGCCAGGGGGCACCTACATCACCTGTTAAGAAGGTAAACTAAAATACCTTTCTCATTATTTTAGATTTCTGTTTCTGTGTGCAAGCAGACGCTTTTTGATCCTTGTATAATAAGTGGATGGAGTTATCCAGTGAATAGATGAAACTGTGCACAGATTCCTAAAATATTCCGTCTTTTTCTGCAGAAACTGTTTTCAGCTTTTTAAAGTTTTGAATGGTTTTGATTCTAAACAGGGATGTAATGTACAGAACTATGAAACAGCTGAGAATCTTTTCAAAGAGCAAAAATCTGTTGCGCAGTGAGTGGTTTTTGCTTTTTTGAAGCTAAACTTCATTCTTTGAAAGTCTTTTCTATGGCAGACTCCTCCAAAATTTATAGAAGCTGCAGTTCTAGTGTCTCTCTGTTGCCTGTATTTGTGATGCACTTAAGGAAGGTAAGTATGACTGAAGCGCTTTCAGGAGTTCCTAAAAGCATTCAGCAAGTACTTAGGTGCAAAAGTTGAAAAAGATAGCAGAACTAAGTAGAAAGTGCTGTAGGTACCAACCCTGATTTCAGTATTGTTAGGACCTCATGGAAGAGCTAGATGATTGGGACACATGTTTTACTCAATGTACAGCTCAAAAACACATCTAGCAAAGGCATATTGTGTACAAGAAGCTTTTTAGTTTTGCTTGTGAAAGATATGTAATCCCCCATGAAAAAAAGTTACAGTAGATAAAAATGCATAGTCAGAAGGTGGTATACGAGTCAAACTTTCAGAATATCAAAGCAAACTGGATAGCAAGTTAGAAAGGCTTCATTTCTCAATCATTGCTGCTTTTCTGTTCGCATCATAACCAAAGTCTGACCCTCTACTGATGCTGCCGAAAAACATGTTCAAGGGAGCTAGTAGCTGTGATATGTAGAGAATAGAGAGAGAAGATGTACTGCTTGGTGAATAGTGTGCATTGTATTTAGCTCCTGGGAGCTTATTGGAGTTTTACTTTCATATTCACAATAGAACCTAACAATGATTCATCTTACAAAGTATGCTTTAATGTCACAGATGCAGGGAATATATTGCCCAACTGCGTCATATTACGTGATGCTGTATAATAGAGCTGGGCCAACCTTTCTTATCCCAAGAGCTGCTTTACAAAAATCATTGTGACTGACATCCACGAGATTTATGTCAAAAAACCATGAGAGCAAAAGGGGAACTGTGGGCATGGCTCACTGGCAGGAATGACTGCTGTTTCCCCTCACTGAGCTTTGTGACTGGGCAGACAGCTAGGTTCCAGGGTGATCTTGTGGCGTTCATCTAAACATTGTCTGCTGGCTACTAAGGAGCTATGGTTCTCTGTCATGAGAGCTGTGTTTGCATTGCTCAGGAGCTGTGCAGAGCTCAAGAGGTTCAAGTTCTCCATACAAACTGTAGCAAATGCATGAGGGAGGGAGGGCATTGTGAGTAATTTGCTGGTTTGCTAACTATGGCTTGTTGGGAGTGAATTCAAATATATAATGTGAATTTTACTGCAAGGAAATAGGCCTACTTTATACAGTTTATCTTTTGAAATCACTTCAGTAGTACAAGCGTTTGTGGCAGTTGGGCAGTTAAACTGATGTGCTCTCCACCCACTTTTCTTACTGCGCTTAATTATCTTTGAATGCTAGAGATTCTACATCACACTTCAAACACAGAATTTTTCTTGTAATTGCTTAAACTTCATCTTGAAGTCAGGAGTTTCCTAGCTTATCCCTGCTGATCAATTCATCTCATATTATGCAAAAACATTCTTAGTTATATGATCTTCAGCAATAGCAAATTGTTGCTAGCTGGAGTGTGGCTTGATATTCCGGAATTGAATGATCAAATATACACGATTTTTTGATATGAGATTAAATGGCAATGTATTAGGGGGGTGGGGGAGATGGCCGTACATGCTTTATAATAATAATAAGAAATAAGTTTGATTTTCAGCTGGATGGTAACCTTTTATAAATCATTAATATACTGGCATTTTGTTTGTTCTAATTTTATTATGCAGCAATTAATGGCTTTTTGTCTTAAAAGTAAGAGGTACAGGTTAAAAGTAAACGAGTTACCTTTCTAATGCTATACGTGAAAAGTTCAGGGTCTTCTGTAGATACAAAATAAATGCACATTTGTATCAAGACTAATCGTCTTGTAACATAGCAAGTGCATGTGATCTAGAAAAGCAGTTGCAGCTCGTATTGAGCAAAAAGGCTTTAAACTGGTTTTACTACTGAAGGTAAAACAGCAGTGCATGTGAGATGTTGTACATACTCTTGCACCTGCCTTTTCAGATTTGCACCATCTGTGCTACTGCACTTACTCTTCTGCTTTTACACCACAGCTGGCCAAACCCTATGTTGCTAACAAGTGGTGTAAATACAGTGTACTAAGCTTGAATCTGGGTTTTCTTCAGTCTATATGGGATTCAGTAGTGCTGCTTTCTGTCTGAGGGTACTGAAGTATGCTGAAGTACGGTGAGTTTGGGAGTGAAGGTATGGGTTTTGGTAGCTAAGCTAGCATGGGATGTGATTAAGGAATATGAATGAAATATAATGGGAAGATAAAAGGTATAGTAGTATGAATCTTCCAGTATTCTCAACCATATGAGGATTTAGGTCATGAGCCTTGTTAGGTCAACAGGCTTTGCTGTCCTCTTCTATGCAAACTATAATTCTGTCTCTGAAGTAGCTAAACATGCTGTGTTGTGTTCAGTAAGAATCTGTTACTAAGGTTTTAAGTCTCTTAATGCTTTTTGGTATTTTGCGGTGTAACATAACATAAACATAGGAACAAACTATGTAGTTTTAAAACAACCTTTTGTTTCTGTTTTCCATTCTTTCCGTCTTCATCTTTGTCTTGTTCTAAATGGCTTTAGTCTGATTTCATACATTCTATCATGCCTGTCGTGGAGTCAGTAGATCCTGCATCATGGAGGCAGGGCTTGCGCAAAACTGGCATTGTTCTTGTGCCCAGTAAGGGTGAAAAATCTATGGTGAGGTTCTGGTGTGCACAGGTTTGTGTACAGGTTGCAAAATAACATATTTAATCAAAATGTTGATACTGGATTTGCATGTTTCTGAGTTTGCATCTCCTGATCACAGTGTGTTATTACAAAGTGTGGGTTTTTCTAAGCTAACTTTCAGAGGAGTAGTATACCTTGACCAGTCTTACATTTCTTACCTCATTAACTAATTTAAAGAGGAGCGTGTGTAGGTTATGTCTCATTAAAACTCCCCTACCAATTCAACACTTCTGTGATTATTAAAAAGAGTTGTATTCTCAAATCTCCTCAAGGAGCATGAATTACCACAGGTAATGAAAATTAATAATATAAATTCATTTACATGTGTTTTATAGTTTCCAACATCTACAACCAAGGTTTCTCCCAAAGAAGAAGAGAGGAAAGATGAATCTCCTGCTTCATGGAGGCTAGGGCTTAGAAAAACTGGTAGTTATGGTGCACTTGCAGAGATTACTGCTTCCAAAGAAGCTCAGAAAGAAAAGGACTCTGCGGGTGTTATGCGTTCTGCTTCAAGTCCTAGACTTTCCTCTTCATTGGACAACAAAGAAAAGGTAAAAATTTTTGGTGTGATACAACATTTTGAGGAAATTATCTACCTTATTTAGTGTAGATGTTTGTGATGTACTGTAGAATTAAGACTGTACTACACATCTGTTCTTTACCAACATTCCAAAAAGTTATGCAGCTTCTGTGTACTTTCTTTAAAAGAGTAGTAGGTACCTGTGTTGTGACCTGGTGCATAGGCCTTTTCCCTTTTTGGGACTCGCAATGCTTGTAGTAGTTTTTACACTTAAGGGACATCAGAGGTTTGATAGTTTCGGCATCATATGGAGAGTCATGTTGAAAGAACCTGATAAAAAAAGGAGTGGTTTTTGTGTTCCACGGTCATTTTTATTTACAAAAATATGGTTCTGTAATTAAAAATGAATACTGAAATACGTGAAGGACTAATTTGGGACAGGTAACTGACCAGCATAGAACTTGTGATTCTGTTTGAGGTACAAATGTTTAAATGTTTTCAGGATTAATAATAATGCTATACTATATGAAAATACTGAAACAGCTGCTTTCAGAAAACAGTGTTGGAATTGTACTGCAGCAAAGCAGAAAAGAAAAGAAATCAAGTCATTTGCATCACTAGAATGAAAACATGAATAGTTTTCTTTTCCTGGTGTAGGCCTTGTGACATTTAATTAAAGCTTAAAACTCACTTGCATAATCAAGTCACAAATAAATACAGCTGAAGTTGTCATAATGATGATTTTCCAGCCAACAGCGGTATAATCAATAACAGTAACACTTAATAAAAACCACGTGTTTCAGGAGAAAGATGGAAAAGGAGCTCGACTTGCATATGTTGCACCTACAATACCAAGACGACTGGCCAGCACCTCTGACATTGATGAAAAAGAGAACAGGTGACTGAAGTTAACAATTTCTGTTAAATGTAAAATTGCTTGATTTTAGAGTGGCTGACAAACTTACAGATCTTAAGAAAATGCTAATTTATAGCATTATTCTGCTCTGTCGATTATGCTAATCCATACAGGAATCCAGTTCCTGAAGGTTTTTGATGTTGTAGATTGTAACAACTCTTTTTAAAATCCATGTTATTTTATGACAAGAGGAGAATTGGCCAATGAGCGTTGTCATCTTAGGGGAGAAAACAAATAAAATCCCAAGAATGTAGTTGTAAACTTTAAGCTACTGGAAGGTGCTAAAGGCATTTTACTGCTTTGACTTGAGCCTTACAGTGCTGGTCTCCATTGTTACTTTTGATAATAATCAAATGTTGTGTTTCTTGTAGTTTTTGCTTAAAACTATATTGGGCAGCAGCAATGATTTACAAAAGTCATAAGCTACTGAAGCATTTTTTCTTGTTTATATGTTGACTTTTCATCTTCATTTGGAGATTTTTACTTTCTTTGCTGGTATTTCTTCTGTAGCTTTCAGTATAAAAGAAACAAAGAGTTTAGGTGCATAGGCTTGTTACCTGTTAGCATTTGGGGTACTTCCATGGCATATTTACATTGTCAGAAACTTCTAATTTTTCACTTCTCTCCTTTACTACAGTTCTACTTGGACATTTTTTTGAGTTAAGATAGAATACCTGATGCAAAACTTAGAATTCTCCCTAATGCCTTATTTCTGTTGGATCAAATCTAGATAGCTGAATGTTGAATGATGTGAACTGAAAATACTCTCATTGCTCAAAATGTGCTGTTATAATCATTGTCTGTAAGACTGATAAATCTTTTTCTGTCTGAAGAGGAGTTTCTTTGTTGCTACTCTTGAGAATGGTTCATTTCAGCACAAACACAAGATAAATACTGTTTTTTCTTATGCTTGCAGGATACTGCTGCTGAAGTTCAGTCCCTGGGTGACAAATTCTGTTTGGAAACAGGGATATTCTAGCTCTCACATTCCCCTAAGTAGCGTCTCTCGTTACTTTGCCAGATTTCTTTAGTTTGCATGTCTATAACAGGACAGTTAGGAGTTTCTGTTTGTGCTTGTCATTCTCTGGAGCACTGTATTCTTTGAGGCTGAGTTTGTCAGTTGGAGTTTGCTTACAAGAGACATCATTATTCCAATTTTTGTTCTTTTGAGATCTTCTCAGAAGCTCTTGTTCTCTACAAGTGTCTTAACTAGATGATACCTTAAGATTGGGATAAATATTTCATTGCAGTTTTATTTCTTAGAAGCTGTTATTGCTTGTAACAAAGGGATTAAGTTTTGCCTCAGTGTTGAGGTCTGTGTCCTTGATGTGCCTGTCTTAACCATTCACAGACAGTTCCAAAACTAGGTATCAGTGATAGTAAGTTTTTCCTCATATGCACTAGGTGAACTTGGGTTGTCTGTCTCATTAGTCCCAGTGCTGACCAAACAGTTGACGTGAGAACTTTCTCTATTCCTTGGTGAACCAGGGATGAAGCCTGCTTTTATGCCAGCCTGTTTAGGCATCAGCACTGTGCCTAGTGTATGACATGGCAGACAGCCCAGCTGGCTTGCCTGAAGCCATAAGAGATCTTTGACATATAGCCTGATCTTCTTTACATGTAAAATTTAACCACCTGCCTTACAGGTGCCTTAATAAATTATTGAGGTTTCTGCCTTTGTCCCAGAATTTTGTCCTTGTTACTCAGATGCTGGGTTGTTGTTCTTCCTGTCTGAACACCTGCTTGTCTAGCTTATCGATGATGTAGTGTAATGCAGCTGACATCTCACTGTGATTAATGGACTTCCAAGATGAATCCCAGCTGGGTTTTTAGGTTAACAAATCTCAGACGTCCAGCCTCAGTCGAGTAGCCAGTGCTACAGCAAAAGCGCTGAAGTATGTAGTGTCCTGGCAAAGTGAAACCTTCAGTAGTTATGAAAAACTTGTCATGCAGCAGGACCTTTCAAAGGTAGATCGTATCTCAGAATTCGTTTTCTTTGGTGGTAAGACGTGGGTGGAAAAGACATTTTGATGGTAAGAAAAACACATTGGCCTGTGTTTGATCATTTTCTAAGGTTATTTCCAACTGCATCAAAAAGTGCTAGCATAAATTCTTGTGCAAAAAGAGGTACATTCTGAAGGCCATAGATGTCTGAACATAAAATACATCTTTACAAAACATTGTTTTATTTTTCCCTTGCATACCTGCCTGCCTTTTAGGTATATATAGTTTTGTGAAAGACTTTTTTTTCTTCTATCTGAACTTTAGTTTAAATCTTGAGCTGACATTTTTATTAGAATTTAGGGTTTTTTCATCTCAGTTTTCAGGGTGGTTTTTCTAAGACTTTTGCAAGGTTATTTCTTGCTGCTATGGACTGCAACAGCAGGCTGGAAATTCCTTATGACTAAAGTAATGTCAGCTAGTGATACGTGGCAGGCCACTCAGGAATGGCTGCTGCAGGCCTGTTTATACTGGTCTACAGTATCATGTGTTCTAAAGGCTAGTCAGCTGTTGGAACTTTTTATAACATCAAAGAATGAAAAAGCCCATGAAATGAGTTTCTAGCTGATGATGATTAGATCCTCTTTAATAGTTTTTCTTTTAATGCTACTTTTCTATTATATTTCTGACAGTGTTAGCGCGACTGTAGTATTTTTCCATAGGAGCTTGGAAATTATTGCCCATAGGGGTCATTTTATTCCTGTTCCACATGATTCTGTTTAAGTGTGTTATCCAGGGTTTTAATCCTTAATTTGAAATGCGTTTTCAGCTCACATCGAGAACAGCCTTCTTTAATACGAGTTTGCTAAACTAAAATCTTTTTTACAGGGACTTGTCTGCTAGCTCAATACGTGGTGGCAGTTCCTACACCAGGAGAAAATGGGAGGAAGATGTCAAGAAAAACAGTTTGAATGAAGGTCCTACATCATTAAACACAAGTTATCAAAGAAGGTGTGAGATTTTCTCTTAGCTTCTTTTTTTTTTTAATCAAAATAAGCTTAAAAATTATGAAAAGAAAACAATAAATGAAGTGCTGAATCACTTCATAAGGACAGTTTGAAATTGAATGCTAACATGTTGAAATGTTGTTTAATAATTTAAAAGTATGTACTTATGCCGATGCAGTGCTCATGCTGATTTAAAAGCTACACCATTTTTACTAGGTTAGAGTGTTGCAGCAACTGGTATATCATTAAAATTATATGCTTTCTTTTTCCTGTTGTTTATTTCAGTTTGAGGTTCATTTGACTCTTTCCAGGTTAGTTCAGTAACCATTTTAAACTATTTTAAATGTTGGAATACAGATAATTCTGCTTGGTATTTGAAAAGAAAACAGGGAAAATATTGTCTCTATTGACGTCAGATTTTTGCATGAGCAGTGTCGGAGGTCTTGGGCTGCTCTCCATAGTGATAGATTATAGCCATTCCTATGGTGAATATTAGCATCCTAGAATGCAAATGTAAAACTAACTTGAATACAGACTAAATGAAATTAATTTTTAGTTGTGCACGATTCCTGTCTCACAGGATTTTGTCAGAAGGAATCCTAACCTGCAGATACGGAGATGATTGACTTTACTCCATTGTGTAGTTTCAGTGTAGCTATTTGAATAAGGTTCATCATTGGAATTAGTGGAGCAATGAGTACTTAAATTGAATAGATCAAAAGAAAAGATTCAGGTAGCTAAGCTGCATATAGATATGTAACTGCTGATGTACATGCTACTTAATGTTTCTGTAGTCTTGACATTGATGTTGTCAGTGGCATGTAGGCAGGCTATTTCATACACAACATAATACGTCTTACATCTTTGTTAACCTCCTGTCTTAAAAAACCCCTCAATTTCCTAACTTCAGGTTTAGGAAAGATAATGCAGAGATTTCCAATTCTGGATGGAAAATATCAGTAGTTGATGTATGAGAGCAATCTTTGCATGTTAGCTTTAATCAATATTTATGCTCCAGTCTTCAAACAAAATGTACTCATTGCTTTTAAATGGCATGTGGTGCTTTAATGGAGTTGGAGTATTTCCTTAGTTGTTCTTGTACAGTTATTTTTTCTTTGTTGTTATAGAATTGATAGTAATAGAAAAAATGATCAGCTGCAGAATGAGAAAGGAGCATCTTTCCTTAAATCTTTTGCAGTTGGTAATATGATGTTATGTCTGTCCTAACTGATTCTGAGATTTAGTTATGGGAAAACATGCTGACTTGGTAATACAGAATTTGTTCAGGAAGAATCAATGGATAAAAATGTGGAAACCACTGTATCTTCTTTACAACTTGAAAAGCAAGGGAAAAGCTTGAGTGGGAGGTTAATCTCTGGGGATGATTAAAAAAAAGCAGTACATTTAATTGGTTGAAAATTATAAGAGGAGTGATATTGACAACATTTCTGACAAGCTGTGGAGTAAAATACTGCATTTTCTGAGGTATTCAGTGTGGGTGAAACAGCAGTTTAAAAATGGAATATTGGGGGCCCCATCTGCATGCGTACTTCAGTAGATGTGGTTAAGGCAGTCATACATAAACCAGTGAGATTCCTTTATCTTCTCTTTGCGTGGAGAAGTGGTCAGGACTTAAGGGACACTTCTGCTGCCCTCTGATGTCATAAATTAAAAGTCCTAGTCAAGGAAATAGTGAAGAAAATAGCTCTTTTGCCCCAGAATTTTCTGAAACTCAGCTGAGACACAAGAATACACAGGCAGGAGTTTATTGGATAATTCACAGCTTTGTGATATTTTAGTGAGCAAATGCATCCATTGTACATGTCTCTCCTTCAGTGGCTCCTTTGGTAGAAGACAAGATGATTTGATTAGTTCCAATGTTCCAAGTACTGCATCAACAGTTACCTCTTCTGCTGGTCTTCAGAAAACACTGCCTGCCAGCGCAAACACTACTACAAAGAGTACAACAGGTTCTACTTCAGCAGGTGTACAAAGCAGGTAATGGCGCCAGCACACTTCTTGTCTACTTTTTTTGTCAGGTCTATTGTGTGCTTATGTTTGTGCATGCGTTCTTGTTTAGTAGATCCTGGGGCTCTGGATTTTTTCACTTTCCTGTTAAATTTGTTTTGATTTTGTACAATTTGGCTCAAAAATTGTGAATGGCTTTCTACTGTAAAGTGACAGCCATATTGGTATAAAAGACTAAATTGACTGTTAGAAGGGTACAAAGAATAAAAGTTCCATTATTGAGAACTGCTAATTCTTAATGGTTTTAATTTAACAGCTGAAGTTGAGCTTTCATAGTAGAGACATTTCTCAGTTTGCTTTTAAAAAAAATCCATCCCTCAATATACATGTTATTAGTTGTTTAGTAAAGTGCTTTCATTGTTTAGCTGTTTCCTTTTCTCTTTTTTTGTGTTGCTGCTTGTTATGCTATAGTACCTCAAATCGTTTGTGGGCTGAGGATAGTACTGAGAAAGAAAAGGACAGTGTTCCTACAGCAGTGACCGTTCCTGTTGCACCATCTGTTGTAAATGCTACAGCCACTACCACAGCCATGACTACAGCTACTTCTGGCACTGTGTCCTCAACATCAGAGGTCAGGGAGAGACGGAGGTGTGTAAAGGTCCTAAGAGTAATGTTGCTCTTACACAAAAATTTTCTTCTTTTCTTATTTCAAGGAATGTGTTGGTTACCACAAATTTGGATAGTACAGTATGTGAAGCAGTCTTGTTTGCTTGCTGTGTACTAAAACAACTAGTAATGTGCCTCAGTTTATGTAAGAGCTTAGTACTGTAGAGACGATTCATGTATATTTTTGACTGGCCTTGGGTTCTCATTTGGTATATGGTACTTTCATATTTGTATTTCTGTAATAGATTAAATGAGTCCTCCTAAATATACCCATAATGGAACTGTGTAAAAACATGGAATTAAAAATAAGAAAATTAATAATTGATTACTTACTACAAGTACATTGCTGCTGATTGGGCTCCTATGCCACTGGCAGTATGCTAATATGGTACAACGTAGCATTTTTTCAGTCATTTTGTTTGCCTGGCACTGCTGATACACGAGTATTGAACTCAACACATTCTGTTTATTTCATCGCATCATTTAGGCTCTCTTTTAATTGAAACATAATATGCAGTTGTAAATGCAGTGATTTCAGAACTGTTCAGTATGAAGAATGAGTAAGAAGATGGTATAAATGTTATTTTAAAGATACAGTGTTTTTTGTGTTACATTGAGGATGAGTTAAGATTGGTGCATATTTATGTTTCTGTAAAGAGTTCTTACCTGCTATTTATGGAAGCAAAAGTTGCTAATTCCTGTTAGCTTTTCTTGGGTTGTTCTTTTTCCAGATATTTATAAATGTTTATCCTTTAACCCTCCTGCTGAAATGCAAGATTTCTGTGCTGCTTCTGTAGTAGTTTTGAAATGCAGCTTCTGCATCCATACCAGATTTGTGCATCTCTGTGTGTTCACAGAGATAATGAAGCTGTTCATGGGTACAGAAGAAACCTGCATCTTTTGATTTACTTAAGACAGCAACAACATTTGAACATTTCTCATAGTTTTAGGTGTATTTAGGGTAGTGTTTTCCATAGTCTTTGTACCCAAAACTGACATGAAATAGATTCTCTGAAATGGGGATTTTTTTTTTAGGTCTCTACTGTGATTCAGGAGGTGCCTACACATGCTTCCAACCCATCTCAGTAACAACCATAGTTGGAATCAGCATTTTCCATAGCAAAATTCGACTGAACCCAACACATCGAAATCAAAATCAGCAAAACACACCTTTTATTTCAGAAGTGGTCCCAATTTTAAAATGTAAACATTATTTCAGTTTCAAATGAGCTAGAAAAGCAGGAAATTTAGAGTGAAGGCTTTTGCTGTCTTGCTTGCTCTCACTAGTGCGTGTATACTAACGCTCATAAACCGTGTATGTTTTATATACCTGCAGTTGGCCTGAAATGCCTTGTTTTTATCTGGCTCTGGGCCGATTGTGTCATATACTATTACAGATGCATTCTTGATGGCATATAAAATACCCATTAAACCTGAGAAATCAGCAAAACTGAAATAATTATTGCATGCACATGAAAGATAGTGCTGTAAATATCAGCACATGCATATCTATCCGTATATATAGAGATACATACATAGTGCGTGTGTATCTTTGTATGTTTATACGCACATGAAAAACTTCTTTATATATGAAATATTATATGCTAAGTATTTTCCTTAAAAATGAAGTTGGTTAATCCATATTGACAGATTGAAACTGCATATTTAGGAAGTATGTTTGAAATAGTACTACAAGAAATATTTGAAAAGTAAAGACAAACTACTTTTGTGAAGCATGTAATGGTGCATCCTTTTTGGAATAGTTGAAGAAGCTATATTATCTCATTTTTAAGATTGATTTAGAGACTTTGTATATCTACTCTAGTAGCCTTTTGGCTTTGATTACAATTACCTGCTTAGTCTGCAGGATTTGGGGGGGGGAGTCATAAGGATTTCTTCTTAAGCACGATTTTTTCAAAGGGAGTGGGATTACTCAAAACATAGATCATTCATGTGAAAATATGGTGACCACCTCCTCAGGGACTTTTAATCTCTGGTACAACAGCTGGTATAATTAGATTTTTGGCATTAACAATGTATCTATTTTTTTCTAAATGCCTACAAGCTAAGTTACACACACATATTTTATGTATAAATGTGTAGTTGACTCTGAGGTCTTCTACCCCTGTGTTAGTAGTACTGAAATACCAAAAAACCTTAGGTTATATTTAGAGAAAATGGTAAAAAGTAATTAATTTAAGTAGGAAAAACACATATATTTTAATTGAGTTCTAAGGCTACAATCTTGATGAATAGGTGATTGTGATATGGATGTAATCTAGTTTATATAAAGATTTTCTTCTAACTGCTTTGGTTTTCAGTCATATTGTGTTGTGGGGCTTTTTCTGACCGTTCAATACCTTTGTATGAAAGTTATTGTTTGCCAATTTTGTTTGTAATTAACTCTTTAGATCATACCTCACTCCAGTACGGGATGAAGAGTCAGAGTCCCAAAGAAAAGCTAGATCCAGGCAAGCAAGACAGTCTAGAAGATCTACGCAGGTATAGTTTCATTAAAGCTTCCACATTTATGGAAGCATCCCTGTGTAGCTCCCTGAGTACTGTGAAGTTCTAATTTCCTAGTAAAGCTCCAAATAAACTGATGGGTCTTCCTGGTATAAAACAGCTTGTCCCAGATAAAATAAAGCCTCTTTGGCCTCTTTTTTTCCCTTTCTTTCCTGCAAGCTTTATGACCTTCATTGTGTACTGAAAGTTGCTTTTTTTAATCACTGAAAAGTCATTTAATACACATTTGAAAGCACAGGCTCCTCCACTAAAAGGAAGTTTTTGGTTGCGTTATGGTACAATGGCTTACTTGAGTAATTGTATCTGATGTTACATAGATGTTTAATTCTTTAAGAACTAACAGCTGTATGCATCTGACTAAAGACTTAATACTTGAGAAATAGGCATAGCATACTTTGTGTACTTCCATTTCTCAGTCTTTTTTTTCTGTACATGGACTACTAAAGATAATGTGATTGAGCTGACCAGTATATGGCTAGCTAATAAGATCCATGACGTAGAAAAAAATGCATCCAACCTAGTTTCTGTGGACATGGAGGAGTACTAAGGAAGAGGTTTTTGTTACTTGCTAATAATCTAGAATCTCGCAGCATGCCTCCTTTAAGCCTTTCTCTCTTAGTTTATATCCTGATACATTTGGTTGCTCTTTCCAGTTTCTGTCAGATCTGCCTCATACTGAATTGCAGCCAGTGCAGTCTTAACACAGGGCAGGATGTGACAGTAGCAGAATCTCCAGATGGTACTTGAAACTCTTTGGACAGTGCAGCAGTTACCAACCTCTATCCTCTGGAGCATCTCTACCCTTCTCTTCTTGTGTCTGCTGATAAACTGAGAATAATTAGCACGTAATCCCAAGTGAAACAGCACAAAAAAATACTCCAGCCATCATCCTTATGTATCCTTTAAGGCCAAGTCTGTATCTTCATAGTTTACTGATGTTACTTTCAAATTTAAAAAACTTAAGAATTGTGTTGCTGGAGAGTCTGTGGTAGATCACACTGCAGCAAACACTTGCTGCTAATCAAATAGGGTGTTTGGCTCCAAGGCTCGAGGAAAAAACATACAGGTGGAACATACAGATAGAATTTATTTCTTTATAGTTAGAATTAATATTCTTAAGCTGAATTTAGTCATTAAAATAGTGATCATCTACATTAATATGAATGATACATTGAAACATTTGCTTAAATGCTGAAAACTGCTGTTTTCACAGGGTGTAACCCTGACAGATCTTCAGGAAGCTGAAAAAACTATAGGAAGAAGTCGTCCCACACGAACCAGAGAACAGGAAAATGAAGAAAAAGAAAAAGAGGAGAAAGAAAAGCAAGACAAAGAAAAACAAGAAGAAAAGAAAGAATCTGAAACTAAAGATGATGATTATAGACAAAGATATTCCCGAACTGTTGAAGAGGTATTTTCATGATGAGTCTCTTTAGGTGGAGAAATCATATGCATCTTAACTCCAAGTATGATGTTTTAATTTTGTTACTACTATAAGAATTACTGATCTTGGTAAATGTTTTAATATCCTGTATTTTATTTTTTTTGTAATCTTGGTAAATTAATTTTGATCTTTTTCTGCTGAATAGCCATATCATCGCTATAGACCAACATCAACTTCAACGTCTTCGTCATCAACCACCTCTTCTCTATCCACCTCCACTAGCTCTCTTTCAACTTCAAGTCAGCTAAACAGACCAAACAGCCTTATAGGTATAACTTCGGGCTATTCTCGAAGCGGAACAAAGGAAAGCGAGAGAGGTAGGAGCACTGTTCGTGAAGGGTTATGTTTTTTCTTTGGTTCAGGGCAGCATATGCTTCTAGAGGTAGTTCAAAATAGGGTGTGATATGTAAGACCACTGGGGATGTATCTTACTCCCATCTTTTACAAGAAATTCCAGAACTTGAACATAAAAAGGAAAATGATTTTCTGTACTTGGTGGTGATTTGCAGCTGATTATATCGGGAATCTACATTTTCCATTGGTGTGTCTTAGAAATGTCAAATATGCTGCCATGAGTATCCACATAATGCTTTCATTTCTGCTTTAACACTGCAACTATAATAAGATACCACATTTCAGAGTTTAAATACTTTCAGGTATTAAGGAGGGATTTTACTTGATTAAATAACTGAGGGTTTTCTTCAGTCCTTCCACATTGAAGGTTTGGAACAATGCTTTAATGCTTTAAGGACCTCTCAAGGTATCATTAGTAGCTGAAAAGAAAGGGAAGAAGACATTTCCAGTGGTAGTTCAGAATATTTCATGGAACCATACTTTTAAGTACTTACTGGATTCATGTAACCTTAAGCTGAGGATCAGATGTGTGATTCATAGGTCAAAAAAAAGCTTTTTTCTGGTGTCACAGAAATTTTGCTCTTACTGCAAATATGAATCACATGCTATGATTCTCAGAGATGTTGTGCCTGATCGGTTGCCTGTCAAAAGAGGACATTGTTGCCAAATAACAGTGTGATTTCCTGTTCTGTCTCAGAGGCATGCCACAGTTGACATGACTGATTCAAGTCATTGATCACTAACTTGAACACGATTACTGATTGAAATTTATAATTAATGTTATACAGAGGATCAGATGAAATGATCCATTCATCAAATCTCCACAAACTACATAGAAGTATTGCCATATTCCCTAGATTCGTATTTTCTGAGGAAGTTAGTGGAGCTGAACTTCAGGGATATGCTTCCTGATTTTTTTCCCTCTGTGCCCTACCATGAACTTGAAATTTGGATTAAGATTCTTCAGTAATGCATGCTTACTGTGGGAAACTCTTTCTAGATTGTTCTTAGAAATTACTTTCATGGGTAAATATTAGCTACAGCAGGTTCTTTTTTTCAAATTGTGACTGTAGGAGGAGAAATACGTTACCGTCTGAAAGCCCAGAGGTAAAACCATCATTTCTTTAATTAGGGAAGGTGTATGTTCACCAGGAATATCTGTTTTTCCTTCTTTTCTGTTTAATTCTTGCTTCACACTAAACTGTTTACCTCTAAAGACTAGTGGTGCTAAAGTCACATTTTTAGTGATGCTTCTCTGAACTCAAATCTGTGGTTTCCTTCTTTAATAAAAGAACAGCACACTGAATAGACTGCATGATAATAGGCAAGTAACTGGTTTGGGCAAGTTTGGTTTTGGCTGTTTGGTTTATGGGGTGTTTTTTGTACAAATTACTTGTAAACATATAAGGGAACAAGCACAATTCTGAGGTACTACGTTGGGCTTGAACTGCAATTGCATTTATTTTAATGAAAAGGGGAATCTGTAAAATAGTATTAATGTAGTCTGGGGGATCCCATTTTATTCTTCCTCAGATCAAAATGTAGAGGACTGTAATGGAACAGGGGACTCTAAGGAGGATTTAACAGAATTTTTAAAGTTTCTGGTTTTAGTATCCAATTCTTGATGTAAGCAAAAAAAACTTTGCTTGATGAAGAATTGTGAAGAATTACCTTGTCTTATTTTGTACTTTTCTACATCTGCTGACACAGATGTTTGTGTCAGATGTCTGACACAGAATTACTATATGACAGATTGGGAAACTGAATTTTAAGTACAATTTGTACTGTATTACTGTCCCATTGAAACATTCTGTTGAGGTGGCTGGGATGGAATTAGTATTTTGCTATTGATGTTCAAGAATTGGAACAATATTTGCAGTATTATACAGCTATATTCTGAGGAATGTGTATTACAGCAAACCCTGTATGTGATGAGAAGCTCTTTAGCTACTTTATCGCAGGTCAAAAAATTATTTGTAAACATTTTAAAGACAGAATTGTCTCAGAATTTTTCAGAAAAATTATATTTTGTCATACTTAAATGAATAAGAAAGTTGTTATTAACAGAAGGGGGCAAAAAAGAGGAAGAAAAGGAAGAAGATAAGTCACAGCCTAAATCTATAAGGGAAAGGAGGCGACCAAGAGAAAAACGACGGTCTACAGGAGTTTCTTTTTGGACTCAAGATGTAAGTAAGCAACTGCTACTGCTGATCTTAGCTTGTAGCAATATGGAATGTGTACAGTCTCTTCTTAACATAGAGAATAGTTTAGGGCAATACAGCATATAATTATTCTGAAAAAACTGATGCTTGTTTAAGTTATATATTCTTTGTATCTGTTTTGAAGCTTTTGGGAACATAATCAAAATTAAGTCTAAGTTATGCTGATAATGCTAGAAAGGACTTTAGAATACTGTATTAACCATAACTTAATAGGAATTAATCATAATCTACAGAAAAAATAGTCATTGAATAATTCCTTTCTATTGCATGCATCCCAAAGCTGTAAGAATGAGAATCATTTTCTGGCACATTACACTTGTGCCAGAAATTGTACTTAAAATTGAAAGAACTGCTGTCAGGTTAGAAGGGTTGTAGGTGATGGTTCAGCCAATTCTGTTTCCCTCTTCTTTGTCATGGGATCCGTATGAAATTTTGTAAAAGCAAGATTTTCATATGCTAGATGCAAAGTTCTGTTTCCTCTCTTTCTGGTACTGAAAACATGCACTTGTTCAAGAATTTTCAACATATATTCTCTGTATATTTTACTTGAATGGAATTCTACTGCTCTTAGATTTTCATATCAAGTCTAGAATGCCTTAAAATCTCTGTAAGCTTCCAACAGTTCAATTGTTTTTTGTCTCCCACCTCTTTCACCAGAGTGAAAATGAACAGGAACACCAGTCTGATTCAGAAGAAGGAACAAATAAGAAAGAAACTCAGGTAATTTTAAGAAGATTATTACTTCAGTAACTTTCTAACAGATACATTTTGATTATAAAACTTCTGTTGCAGTTGCTTTAAAAGAGCTCCTATAGTAGGTAGGTAGGTATCCATAATTCATGGCTATGGTTCAGTGCCATTTGCTTTGCAGGCTTTAATAACAAATTTTAGCATGTTAATTATGGCTAAAATGGATCTTTTTCTCTTCCATTCTGATTGTATGGAAATGACATCCAGAAAACATAGGTGAAATCTCTTGATTCAACAGGTCAGGGACATGTTGCAGCAAGTTACTGGACGGCTCTCAGTTTCTACCTTGCCGAGGTTTTTCTTCCATCTGCGCTGTTATTTTCAGATAAATGATGTCCAGTGATTTCTGCACACTAACTAAAACGTTTTAAAATTAACCCCAGTCAATAATGTCAATAATGTGATTAACATGAGAAGTTAATATGATGAAGCATAGAATGCTGAAGAGCACTATGTACCTGATTTCTCCGTTGAAGAAAATGCACAGAATATCCTAATTCACCATTATTAGTCAGTGGATAACCATAAAATAGGCTTGATTTGATGGAAAAAGCCCTTATAAACTGAGTGATGTGTGACAGTGGTATGAAGAGGGATTTAAAAAGGAATTAATAACTTAAGCTGTACTATAAAATGATATAGTAAGATGTATTTCTCTTGACCTAAAACCTGGAGTTACACATTATAGAATCAGCTTCATTAATGAGGAGTAAGACTCGAGTGATATTTCTTTCCTTTTTGTGAAAGCTTCCATTAAACATCCCTTAAATACTTCAGTTAACAGATTTATTCTGGGTTTTGTTTGCTCTGTTTTTTATTTGTGTCACATTAACATGAATGCATAGTCCTGTTTCCTTTCCTCCCACTAGTACATATCATTATCCTTAGATCTGTAATTAGTCCTATTCTGTTCTGTAAAAAAATCATTTTGGTAGAATATCCATGTGGTGCTTCTGATGGAATTAGAGTCATATAAAACTACAGTGAAATAGTGATAAAACAGGCCCAAAATTACTATTATAAGCTATAATTTAAAGGACGCATGTTGGGGTGGGATGGTGAAGAGTAGAATTAGGCTGCCTAATCATGGCTTGGCTTAGGAGTCAAAATATTCTCCTAGCTCTGTACTTCCTACAAAAGACTTTAGTAGTTTGGTCTCATTTTAAGTCAATATAATACCAGATTTGAGTTCATGAAGAGCTCTGAAATAAATAAACAAAGTGTGAACTATCTCTGTCACCTAGCTACGTAAATTGATTTTTCTTTGTTGATATAAGCTTGTGTCAGCTGCAGAAAATCTAAAAACAGACTGAAAGTGAATTAAATTTCAAAACAAGTATTTCATGTGGGTTTAAGTTTTCTTTTCATGTTTTGTCAAATCTAATGCAGAATTTCCGGTATATTGTCAAAATTGCAGAAAATGTCCTAACTTTGCAATTATTATAATTGCTATGTCCTAAAAATTGTATGTAATGATTTCATTGTTTTCGTATTTAGGTGTAGGGTTTTTTTTCCTTTCCATGCAAATGGTTTATCAGAGATTTAAAACATTTTGTAAATTTCACGTAACTTCCTCTCTTTGATAAACAACTATTTAGCATTTATCAGTGATAAACTACATACTAAATATATTACTTTTGTCAGTGCAGTATATTGCCACCTTTGAAACAGAATAGTGGAATAGATCTTGAACATTCTGAGAGGAAGTTTGTTCCCAAATCCATGCAAAAAGTGTATTTTCATTGGGTTTTTAAATGCTTAAAGAAATTGCACTTTCTGTATTGTAGTTGCTAAATCTGCTTTCACTTTGACACAAATCTTAATTGTTTTATTGTAGAAATTTATTATTTGGTTACAAATCCTTCTTAGTTCTAGGAAGAGAAAAGGAAAGGTATGAAAAAACTAGAATTAGAATGAAAGACAATCAGAAAGTAGTTATGCTTTTTCAGTTCTGGTGATTACTGCTATTCAAAAGACAGAAACTTCAGTTCTACTGAAATTCTCTGTTACTCCCTTATGTGGTGCTGCTGTTGTTTTTTTGCTTGGTGAAGCTACAAGCCAGTGGTAGACAATGGTAACTATAAAATTCCAAAGGCTTTGGCAGTAATTCAAGAATTTAAACTAGAGAGGAGGTCTTGGGTGCATTCTACAAAGAAAATTAAAAGACCTTAGACAAAATAATTTCTAGCCTGAAATCCTTAAGGAGCCAGAAAATTATTATTTTATTTATCTCACAGGTCTCTGAAGGAACTGTCTTGTAAGATTTCAGTTTGTGCTTTCTTGTTCTTTGGTCCTTCAGAACTGCCTTTTTACTTCTTAGCTGAGCCTTTGTCCATAAAGGAGGGATTTTAAAGAGATGTCAGACTTTGCCTCCACTTTGGCAGTTGGAGGTTCTAATGAAATTTTTTTCAGGCTTTTTAATGTTAAGAGCTGAGAATTTCCTCAACTCACACAAAACCCGCCATGTTACTTAAAGAAAATTGGTGTTCCTGCTGGAAGGATAGCCTTAGAAGTAAGTTGCAGAGTAGCCATTTAAAAATAAGGAAGTGAGAAGGTATTTCGGCAGCCAAAGGATTCTAAGTTAACAGTGTTTCTGTGAAACCTGGGTTTCAATATGAGATATCAAATAAAATAGGCGCTACAACTGTGATTACATTGTAACTAAATGGGCTGAAACTTTGTTTTAGCTAGAGATACCAGGTATGTGACTTCTGAAAGGTTAGAAGGGTTAGAAGTAAGTGTTATTTCAGGTCATTTAGGTAAGGATATGTATGGTTTAGTTTTTTGTTACTGCTTGTGTGCTGCTGCTTGGATGGTGGCTGCTCAGTCTGCTCTGTTCTGTGACTGTGCAGAGAACATCTGTGTCATGATTTGGATCCAAAGGGATGGCTTTGCTGGTATCATTTGTCCTTGGAGAAGCTTTATGTAAAGTTTGTAAACTCACAGTCACACCTTTTCACAATTCTTTTTAGTTATATGTCAAAGATTGTGACTGAGCTGAACTGACAGAATCTGAAGGGGAAACAGAGCAAACAGCGAAGAGTGCTACAAAAGTAAAACCTAAACATATTTTGTGAAAAGTGAGAGGAACAAGAAGAGGCATGTGCTTGAGAAATGTGATACTCTTTCAGTGAGGTACAGAGACTGGATGGTGCTTGAGCAGCAGGAGCAGGGCTTCACAGTTTTCAGGGAACAGAAGCCACTGAAGTAGTTTTCTGAAGATTATAGTACCCTTGTCCAGCTTCCCAGGTTCCCAGCCTCAGCCAGGAGAATGGGAATGGGCTGTGTCTGTGTTTTCCTGCCTCTAGTAATTACTGCTTTCTTACCTCACCCATTCGTTTGTTGTTCGCTGTGTAGCTGGAAAATTTGTTTCTAAGATGGTCTCTGTGTGACTTAATAACTCGCCTTTCCGTTTGGGAAGCTATAGTGCAGCAGGGGAATGGAGATCTGGGAGGTTTCACATTCCCACGGCACCATGGGGAGTCCACTAGAAGGAAAGAAAAACAGCCTTTAGAAAGCGTATTTGTTAAGAAATAATGTAGGAATGGTTTGCTTCTTTGTAGTGGCTGTCCTACATTGTAGGTGAACGTTAAAAGGACCAGCTTAACATTTCTTTGCATACAGCATTCCTTCAAGGTAAAAAGAGAGACCTAAAGTCTTGACTGCAGACAAAGCTTCCTCTGTTTTGTTGAGTTGAGAAGGAAGCAGTGGAAAAGGGATTTCTGTAAGTCGTTGATTATATGGTAGAATTCTGTAATCTCACACTGATCTTACTCAAACATGCAATTATGCAAGATAAAGCTCATGCTTAGTTGGAATTTACTCTTCTTGTCACCAGTAGCTTAAAAGATACCCACATATAGGTGTGTGCCACCTGGCTGTGATGAATGCTATGAAGTCTGTATAAGTTCTTGGCATTATTCATGCCCCTAACAGAAAATAACAATGTTTTATTAGGAGTGGTTAGTCTACAGCATGTACTTTTGATACCCTCTGTGTAGTAAATGGACTTCAGGGTGTCAATGGGGAAATTGCATGTATTGTGGAGAATGTGGCTTTTTCCTCTATGCACACTGAAAAAATAGCTTCCTTCTAAAAAGGGAAAGCAAATAAACCACACCACCCAAAAAAAAAAACCACCTCTGGGGAAGGCTTCAGCCAATGCTAGGTGAGTAACACTGGAGGATATCGAAGTGATGATACATCAGTAGAGTTCCTTGACTAAAATGTCTTCACTCAAGATTGTTATTATAATTGGAATAAATGGTGAATCTGTGTTGACCACCCAGAGGGGAAAAAGGTTTGTATGACTGATGTAATGCTTAGAGGGCACTCCCTCTCTCTTAAGTCATCACTTCTAATTAAATTCTGCTTGTCAGGTAAAGTGAGTGAACTTTGTGCCTATGGAACACCTGGAATGAAAGTAATACAAATAATGAAATTATGCCACTTAATTTTAAGTCTAATAGGTACTTCCTTATGTTACTGGTATAGTAGGTTGTTTTCCATCGAGCTTTGTTGAAACAATGATCTTGTAGCTTATTTTATATTACTGTTTTGAGGTGAAGTCCTGATTCTGTTGACCTTTCAAAACATTGCTAATGATAGAGAAGAGGAAAAGGGACAAGGGAATTCAGAGAACATAGTTCTGATGCCTTCGATAACAGGCAGGCAAATTGCAGAATGCACCGACTGCTGAAATGACTAATGTTTAGGCCAGTCCAGACTTTTAGGATATAATGTTAACATCCTTGTAAATCATATTATGTCAGTCTTCTTTTGGCAAATACATTCTAGAACATATTTCTTTTCTGTTCCAGACATAACAATATTGAAGCTTGACAATGTTCAGATAATGCATACTGCTGGATAGTGTGTGCATTTAACATAACTGTTTAGCTATATTTATTCACAGATTTGCATATTTTATTTAATAAAATTACTGACTTGATCCATTCTTTTTCTCTCTTTCTACCCCTTGCCACCTCAGAGTGACAGCCTGTCAAGGTATGTGCAATTTAAATCAATTTAAAATGGTTACACTTTCTGTTCACATATTCTCATTTTAGGTTCTTCATGTACAAATTCAGCTTAACCCCAGTAGTCAGCTGGGTTGAGCTTTAAAAGGTGCTAATGATACTTAATCTTTGTATGAAATTGTATGAAAACATGTACTGTTGTAAAGCTACAGCACTAAATATTTTTTATCATGTGTGGGTGGGCTGCTCCATTCTGGGAGATATACTGGACTCTATTAGTGCACTGAAAGCAAGCTGGGCATTTTGTAGAGCACAGTGGATATGGGACCGTTCCCTGCAGATTTTTCAGTACGAAGTCAGATTTTGCAATGAAGGTAAGAGGATCTTGTTGCCCCTGCTTTAGAATACCCTAATTAAAAGTTTGCAAGGAATCTCAAGAAAAGTGCTACACTCTCTGAGTGTCAGATTTCCTTAAGATATGTTAAAAGGCAACGCAGAAATATCAGTCCTTTAAAAAAAAAAAAGGTTTTGTTTTAGACCTTTAGAATTATTTGATTTTATTATGTTCTGTCTGTGCTGAAAATCTGTTAAATAGAACTGCTACAGCACACAGTCAGTGAAGAGTGAACAGTGGACTTTGTTAATATTGGTTGTGTCATAGTGATGAATAGGATAAAGACTTTGCTGAAGATTTGCTTCATAAACCACGTCGGCTGAAATACTAGAATTCACAACAAAAAGTTTTGAAATTTCCTTGGTTTCTCTAATAAAACCTGGAAAATTCATCTAGGATGATATTTTAGAGATTTCCTTTATAAAAACCTCCAATTAAAATGAGTAATTCTTTAAAAGTAGGTCTTCTTTATAAATAAAGAGGACTTAAAGTGCCTAAGCTAATATAAAGTGCTTTAAGATGTAAATAATCTGCTTGAATTAAATACTTTAATTTAATTTAAAAGACATACAAGGTGCAGGAACTTGGCAGACTGAGCAGTTTGAAAATCTTTTCATACAGAATCTTGAAGTACTGAGAGAATGTAAAAATAAAATTTGCATCAAATTAGAGGACAGTGGCTAAACTAAAGCACATAATTGCATTTGGTTGTTTTCAGCTGAGTTACAGCGAATTCCTAATGTTTGATACAGTGAGTGGTCTCGGTTTGAACACAAATTATAATAAGACCTTTTCTTTCACAGGTATGATATGGGATCCCTCAGCCTGTCTTCAAGTGATCGTTATGATACAGCACAAGGGCGGTCAGTGTCACAGAGTTACCTTGAAGATCGAAAACCATACTGCAGTAGACTAGAAAAAGAAGATAGCACTGATTTCAAGAAGGTATATGATCCAATGATTTTGGTGGGAAAATAGAACTTTATTACTGTTTCTCATAAATTGTCTGGAAACAATCTCACATTGCATCACAAATGCTGCTTAAAGCAACTCAGCCAAATGGAGGAGCAGAGCATCCACTACACTGGAGGAAAATGCACATTACAAAACAGCTTCTGTCTTTTGCACTTTTCAAGGCAAGGGAAAAATCCAGGGGAGCCAAGATCCATTTTTTATGATAAATACTATTTTTTTAGTTGATTGTATCATTAAAACTGCTTTAGGCATATGTGAAGCCTTTTATTTTTTATTTGCTAGCTTACATACATATAATGCAAAAATTTGTTTAGATCTTGCTTAAAAATAGAGGAAGAGTTTGACGAAGTTTACTGTGGTGTCTAATCTGTTGAATACTGTGTCTAATCTGCTGAATACTGAAGCAAAAAGAGTGGCAAGTGTTTCTTTACTATGTGTAAGGTAGGTTACATGCTCCCTGTACAAAGTTGCTTGTTTCTCAAAAAGTTTACTTGGTTACTTTAAAGTGCTTGCAAATTCTAAACATCTTTACAATCTATAACTGATTTTTGCTATTAATATCTTTGCTCGTTTTACATGCAGCTCAGTCAGTTAAAT
This sequence comes from Psittacus erithacus, assembly GCA_009867235.2. Lineage (NCBI taxonomy): Eukaryota > Metazoa > Chordata > Aves > Psittaciformes > Psittacidae > Psittacus > Psittacus erithacus. The sequence continues at coordinate 25,747 of WYDI02007808.1, read as the reverse complement.
TTTTCAGCTAATCTCAGTGAATGAATATTTGGGTTTTTTTTTTTTAATGAATATTTTCTCGTAGCTTTATGAACAGATTCTAGCTGAAAATGAAAAACTGAAAGCACAGTTACATGATACCAACATGGAACTGACAGAACTTAAGCTGCAGTTGGAGAAGACCACTCAGGTTTGTATGAAACAAAAAAGCATGTACTTAACTGACAAATTGGACAGCAAACTAGAAACACCCCAGGCTATGGGCTGCTTTGTACTAGGCATCAGCTTTGTTTCTTATCCAAAAATGGGAGTGAAGAAGAGTACCTCTCTGTTTCTAAAGAGAAATGTGCGCAGGATTCTGGGCTTCAGCTGTGAACAAAATGCGTGAGACTGCCTCCTGCCTATAGTAGTGATTCTTGCCAGCAGGTATCTGGAACTTCTTTGCTGGGTTGGGGTATACACTTTCTACACTGTTAAACTCATATTCCAACTGTCAGTCAGGATTGATGGATTAATTCATAAATCTTCTAGCCGATTGGCATAACCTGCAAGTTCTTCCTGACTAGTTAAGATAGCTTTATCTTGGAACTGAAGAGCAAATAGTGCGCTCCAGTTACAGATAACTGCTGTCAGATAACAGTGCTGAATACAGTAATAGCAAATGCATACATAAAAGTTTAATTCTTCTTAAATTGCTGTCGAAAGAGTGTTTCCTGCTCTCAGATCTTACTTGCTAGAATTTGCCTGTATTTGTGTCTTCCTTGTGTACCCTATAAATACCAGTGAATTACATTAAAAAGTTGTTTGTTTTATAATGCTTTTAGATAGAAAAACTATATTACCATTATTTGCCAAAGGCTGTGTAGTGATTAAATTACTTAAGGATGGTCACAGAGGAAGTGCATGATAAATCCAGTTCATTCTCCTTTTTTTCAGTGTTAACTTCCCTGAAAATGCTTTTCAAAACGTACTTTGAACAGAATACTAAAATGTCCAGTTGAATTGTTTTTTCGTCAGTTTTACGTTGGTTAAGTATCAATGTCTTCATTAATTTTGTGTTTCAGAGACAAGAAAGATTTGCTGACAGATCACTCTTGGAAATGGAGAAAAGGGTGAGTTTCTGCCAAAGTTCTCTTAAGTACTCCAGTTGAAGCTTTGTTTTAGTTTGTTTTGCAACCCCTGGTTTGGATAAATTTTAATGAGAGCAGAAGCCTTTCTCATAACTTGCATTTTTTAGATGATCTGGGGATTCTAGGTTTCAAAGTGGCACTGAATGTGAGATACTGTGATATCAAATTACTTATAAGGATTGCCTTCAGGTTATCTGTTGGTTCTTGATAACCAGGCTCCAAACCCTGCTGTTCTGCAGGGATCTGTTCCATCTCATCCAAAACAATGTTGGCATTCCAGAGGGTTAAGCAGATTCAGTGTGTCTCATGTTCTGAGGCATTTCTAAGATTTGGAGACTTTGATTCCTTCAGAGCTTCCCAGAAGCATACACGGTATTCTACCAGTTATTGTTTGCGAGGAAGTAGCTGTTTCACCTCACAGACAAGAGACCTTAAACCTGCTAAGGATGTAGAATCAATCATAATCTGTCTCTTTCCCTGTACTGTAACTTTTTCCAGAGGGAATGTAATACTGGGGCAGGCGGGAAGAGTGAGTAAGCAGTGTGGGAAGAGGTGGGCATCAGGATCAGAAACAGCCCTAAATTGAATGGGAAAGGATCATGTAATAAATCTGTATGTGAGATAGACTACAAGAACTATTTCAGAAGGTAGACACATGATAACTTTAGGCCGTAGTTTCATGCCAGTGTCAAATCCATCCTTATAAAAGTGTAGTTTGACAGCAATGTAAAGCAAACTACATTGGTTTTATTGTGGTCCTGGCTTCCTTCATGGTGCTGGCCACATGTTCTTTTCTCTCCTGATCCTGAAGTGACACATTAGATGCTTAAATGGGACTTCGACAGTGATAAGTGATATGATATACATTTATTTATCCCTGGCAAACTTCACCTTCGCTACCTTTTTATGTTTACTTTCCAGTATTTGAGGTTGAGGAAATGATTTTTACTTCTACAAACCTGTCTGGTGTATAAGCAGACACTTGGTAGATTTTATAGGAGTGCATGAAGATGTAGAAATACTCTCAGGCACTTCCTGAAGTTCCATTAACTTTATCTTAATAATCTCTGCAGATAATTGCAGCAGCCTTTTAGCACCTATTTCTCCTAGATATTTGCATCCTGCTGTAGACAGTGGTTTCATCAGTAGAAAGGTTTCATCAGCAGCTTTAATTTATTTCTTGCTTGCTACTGTGGCACAAGTGGACATTTAATTGTTTCGTAGATTTAGCTGTGTTCTTTACTATATAGGTTCCATACTGCAAAGCACTCAGTACTGCAGTTTAAAACATGAACTTAGTGATAATTCCACATGGCTGGAAATATGCTTTACAGAAGATTTAGGAGATTTTTGCTTGTATTTTATAATTCTAAACTTCCTTTCTGACAAGACTTTAAAACAGGAATTTATTTCTGAATTCCCTTGTTTTTAAAATCTGAATTTACTTTCCTTTTGAAAGTGACTGAAGCAGGATTCTCAGCTGCTGGTCATCAATAGCTGATCTCCAGAAATGAGCTTAATGGGAACATTAATTAATGGGAACATTTATTAAACCTAGAATTGCAAAGTAATAACATACAGAAAATACTAGCTTTGAATTTCATTTGAGTTAAGCCTTCAGAAGTGGATATCCATGGTGTGATTTGGGAACTGTTTACCAGAAAGGGGCTTCTTCCAGGGGAAAGGGGGTATAGACTCAGTCACAGATGCATGGTCCTAGCAATACATAGACAAAAACAAGGATTTAATTAACAACCTGTCACTCTGAAAAGTACATTAAAAGCAGAATTTCCTGTGATGTGACAATAGAACTCAAAGCGCCAGGTTTCAGCCTGGATCAGATTTTAGAATTGTAGGTACCTTTAACAAGCATCCCCCAAATTTAGAATTCATCAGCTGGGAATTTGGGTTATGGAGAGGTATATTTTTTTTAGTACTGAATATATAAATATATTCAGGTATATACATCTTCATATATCTGGGTTTACTTCTTAATAATTTTATAACTCTGGTGTCGATTTTTCACCTGTGTGTATCCCTGTACTGCAGTCTCACTGCATCAAACCCATGGCTCTTGGCTGCTTTGAGAAGTACAAATGAGCTATTGTATTTTATAAGCTGAGAGACTAGCATGATTTTTTTTTTTTCATGTTGGGGGTTACAGATGTTCCTTATAGAGTTGTTGAAGTATATCATAAAATTCTAGACTGCATAAATTGCAAACCCTGTGAGTCCAGGGACTAATCAAATAATCGTGGTAAATCTTCACAGTGAAACTGCAATGTGGTATCTTGTTGGCATTCCTCAAACCAGTGAAACTAATCAGAACAACACTTTTTGCAAAAAATCTTACATCCATACCAGTCCACTTAAATATTTCTTTTAAATAAAGTGAAGTATATAAAGTTAATGAAATAAGGATTTTACTTGATTGGCTTTTACTGCAACTAGTTGTTCTTAGACAAGCTTAACATGGTAGTTAAGAAAATGCATCAAAAGGACTAATGATTTCTAAACATATGAAATGTTGAAATTTGATGATTTGTCTCTTGGTAATCATAGGAGTTGTCAAATGCTGTTTAATGTAAGAACATATAATATATGTTATTCTACAAAGCTAGTAGGTAACTGATACAATTCTAATGTAAGATGGTGTGGGGTTTTTGTTAGTCACTTACTGCAGTTAACTCACTGGTACTTACTATGCCCATTACTATCCGTCAGTATCATTATGGGACAAGTCTTAACTCGAAGGAATTAAGTATATTAAGTACTAACAACTGCAGTAATCTGTTACTTTGATAAACCTTTAAAGTTGTTTGCTAAAATGGGAAAATGTTGGGGTATAACTGCACTATGATTAAACTGAATTCAAATGATTTATATCTGAAAGGTGACCGGCAAGAGTCAGTATCTACTGGGCGGTATGATCTAACCAAAGTTTTACACACCTCAGTCAATGCTGCTTGCTGTTTGCATAACACCATTGTATGCAAATGCATATTTCCACTTCGCAATAGTCTGTTGCTTTTGCCTTTCACACTTTAGAAAGATCTGAATGTAGAGTACTGATAACCGCAGCTGCTTTAAACAAGACACACTGCATTGTCTGACACAGGACAGCAAGCAATCAAGCTATAAAGCCCTCAAGTCTATTGCATTAGCTATTTGTCCATCGGATGTGTTGAAAATCAGGTTTAAACTCAATAATGTCATTTAGAAATACGGTAGTGTGGCTGCACTTCAGACTGCATCATAGTGTAGAAAACCCCAAGCTACCTTTCAATAAGCTCAGTTGGGGACTGTAATCAGTGTAATCAAAACAACCTGAAGTTTGCTACAAAGGATAATTTCTCCTGCTTCTCAGGTTAAAAAAAAAAAGGAAAATAAAACCATACTAGAAACGCAGAAAATATTCAGGAAACATTTACTGAAGAAGCAGGTGGTCTGATGTAGCTACTTTGGTACTCAGCTGAACCCCTTTAATGTAAACTTGGAAGTATCTACACTACATTGCATTTTATAAAGTGTAGACAGATCCTGCTGAGCTGAGACAGATGTTTCAACTAGATTTGCTTGTCTATGAAAGCTTATGCTTTTGTGCTTGTTTCTTTTAATATTCTTTGTTTCTGATAATTTTCTGCATTTCTTGTATCCTAAGCCATTACAAAAGCATAGCTTATGAAAAATAAATCCAAACATGGTACATACAACCTGTCTAAATTTGTGTAAAGGAAGGGGTATGTTTTGTAGGACTTGATATGTATCTCTTCCTCCTCTGATATTAAAATTCTATATTGTAGATCACTGCCATCACAAATTTCCTGTCCACACTATGCTTTTGGTTGTATGATCTTTGAAACTTGAAGTATTTCACTGTTAACACAGTATTTACAAGCGGTAGTTCTTAAAAAATGGTGTTCAGTCTTAACACACATCTTTCAATTTAGGAAAGAAGAGCTCTAGAAAGAAGGATATCTGAAATGGAAGAAGAACTGAAAGTAAGTAAATTATTAACATGTTAAACTATTAATAACATATGTCAGTGCAACATATGTAGTCTGGCAGTATTACTGGTCTCTCCAATTTCTTTAGAAAATAACTAAGTTATAATCGCGTTTCAGAATCGCTCATGTCATAGCTTGAACAAAGCCTGGCATAAGCAGTCATGCGTGTAGGATCTCTGAGAAAGCACTGAGGCTTACAGTTCATTAATGTATTGGCTAATAAGAAACATTCAGAGATGGTTGGAGTTGAACACGCCTTGATCTAATTAAGGTGGAATTGCAATCCATGACTTTTTGTGATATCACCTACTTTATTCACTTAAAAATAATGGTAGCATATCATTCCATAGATATTTATGCATTAAATGTTGCTTTAAACCTTATCTCATGCTCTTTAGATTACATGTTATACAGCATGTTGCCAATATCAAAAGAAAAACTTTCCTTTTTATAGTGAATAATAATAAAGTTTTAGTTAAGAAAAAGCAGGAGATAGATTTCAGACGCCGACAGGTAATATTTACTACATTCACTGATTTCTGGGGTTTTTTTTCAACTGTATATAAACTGAATCCCAGGAAGAAAATATATGGTTTTTTAGTATACGTTTTTTGTTTGTTTTTTCTTTTTTTTAAACCAGTTATGTATTTTTTTTTAGTTTTCTGGTTTATCAGTGTTAAATCCTCTGATAAGATTAAGAAAGGGATGAAAGTTGGCAGAGGTTTTTTGTATTACGTCCTTGGATATAATATTGGACAAGGCCAACCGAACTGATAGAATTAAAGTATGACTAGGAAACCAGTGCAACATGATGAAATAGAAAACATTTTTGCACGCCAAAATTTTCAATAAGTATCACTGGTTTGACATTTGTTATTTGTCATTGATTAATAGTAAGTTTCCTTTCAAGCTGAATTTTGAGCTCCCTCTGGTGTTTGGAATCGGCATTAACTTCCAAATACTTTTTGTTAAAATACATGCATAGTTTTGTTAAAGTAATTGTAGCTGCAGATGTAAGCAGAAGGCAACCACAATGCCTCTAGCTGCCTTGGGTTCAGACCAAGATTGTTTGCTGTAAGGGAGGACACAATGTCTGTGGTTCCTTGACAGGTCTTCAGAAGTGAAATACGTAGAAAGCAAACTGTGGTAGAGGAAAATAATCGTGTCCAAGAGTGGAAGACAGGATGTGAGCTTCTATCATCAACCTATAAATTCCTGTTAGGGGAGGTTGGGCTGCCTAGGAAAATAGAGAATGCAAATACATTGATTTTTATTTTATTTTTTTTAAAAAAAAAAATAAGCAATATGCGAAAGTTTTGAATTAAAATCAAATACTTTTCTTATCATTTGTTGCACCACCGTGTAAAAGTGTACATTAAACGTGTCATTATTTACAGACTTTTGAATAGGAGATTTAGTTTGTGCAATTAGGATGTTAAGTAAAGAATTCCAGGAATAGCTTTCATTGCTAATGTATCCTGCACTGTTTTGGAAAGCTGTGACTAATCACTGCTCGTTCTTAGATTGCTTTTCAAGAATGTGCCACTTGTTTGATACTTTCCTTTCACAGTGACTTACCTGCTTTAAACAGGACTGTCTCTTCTAAGTTTTCTTTCAGTTTTGCTCATCTCTTATTCTTTTTTAAAACATATATAAATGTGGGTGGTTTTTTTTTTTTTCCTCATTTTCACTCCTATTTCTTTGATTCCTGCAGAACCTGCAACAAATAAAGCAGATTCAATCTTTGAGACACCTAAATGAGCGGCTGGTGATTGAGAATAGGGCCTTGACCCGAGTGGTTGCCAAGCTGTCAGGGTCCCATAGGCAACTGCGCTCTTTGGACTTGTAATTTCTTCCTTCTCCTTTGTGTAGCCAGGCAGGTGTTGACATTCAGTTTGTGCTTGGGGAGGATTTTACTATTAACACTTGTGTGCCAGAAACTGCCTTAACTGCTGCTCGATTATGGAAGCGTGGCTAAAGCATGGTGTCCGGTGTACCAACTAGAGGTGTCGCAGATGTGTGGATATGGTGTGGTGTTGTCCTTGCTAGCACTGAAGCTTGTCCCTGCTCACTTGAAGGTAAATTGGCAATGATCCAGGAGACCTTTGAGGTGTTAAAACCGTGGCAGTAATTCAAACGATTTGAATTCACACTGGGATACACTCAAGTCAGTCCCCTGTTTTGATGTTTGAGTAAATGCTCAAATTAGATAGACTTTTTTGCCTCTAGTTTTCTAACAAATTGAAATTCGGAATTGTGCCTTGCTGCAATATAATTGAAGTGCACAGAATTGATACAAATCTAGTCTCAACTAAAGAATGTTTGAGAACTGGTTTCAATACTTTGTATTCCTGAACAGTTTTATTAGCACTTTATTTCTTACATTTGTGTCTTTAGAGGAACCAAACTCTTTTCTTTCAGAAATTTATTGGAATTTCAAGTCAATACACTTACTTTCAAATATTTTTACGTATTAACTTCCGGTGTGGTTCTGGCCAATCCTTCTTTTATCTAGACAACTTAAAATACCGAGTTTTAGCACTGGTTGTTGATTTATATTGCTGTATATGTGGGCATATAATGCATGGCCTGTACAAACACAGACACAAAAAAACCTGCCTAGTGTGTCAGATTGGTTCATTCTGGTTCCATCCTCTTTTGTTAAAGCTATGAACTGGTTTCAGTTTTACCTTGGAAAAAAGTGCCAGTTTGTTGTCCTTAGTGTTATTTTGGGACTGTTTCAGAAACCTGCTGAAGATTCAAACCTTCTGTGAGGAACAAAATGTAGTTTCATTCCACACCAAATCTATATGCCTTTCTTCCTCCTCTTACATAACAGCTGAATAGGGTGGGGGTTTCAGTGAGCTTATAAGATACATAAGTAAAACTAAGTTCAAGATGTATGGGTGAAACACATTTTAACATGTGCAGTCACTTCTGCAGTGACTCTTGCTAAACTGCTTCCCCTCGTCTGTCCCCACTTAGAAGCAAGGCAAAGTGTACGTTTTTTCATTCTGCTGAGTGTCCCTCACCAAGAGGCATGAAATAAAAAGGTTTATCCTTTGGCTTTGTGTCTTCCTGGAGCTGGTCTGAACAATAGGATGTGGATAGAAAGGTTGCTTCTGGTCCAGGCCCTGCATTCCTCAGCATTCCCTTGTGTTAACCCTTCGGCTCATTGACCTGGCTAAAACAAATCCCTTTATTCCTTATATGACTGGATTCACCTCACCCCGGAGTTGTTGAATCACTAAACTAACATGCAGAAAGCAGCAGGCACACACTGCTGCATGAAGAGGGAGAGCTGTCCTTTTAGGGCAGCCCATCTTACACCAGGTTCAGCTAACAATGTGGGTTTTCAACACAGCTGAGCTAATCTAATGACTGCTGTCCACAGCCACACATCCATGCCGTCTATTTTTGCTAACACTGGCATTCTTTTAACCATGGTAAGCCAGTTCAGGGTGTTAACCCATAGAAAACTATTCAGTATTCCTTTCTGTAGGGGGAGTTTTCAATGGCTGATCATTATGGAGCTTGAGGAGGCTGGCTAGCAAAAGAAACGCAATGGAAACACAGCAGGGAGGCTTGACATTATGACAGTAGCTTAACCGTAGCAGTGTCCCTGATGAATCTGAGCAGGTATCTTTTTGTAATCTTAATTTACAAAGCTGTTTTGTATGTAAAAACTGTTAAATCCTCCAGCAAACACAGATATTATTCTTACTGTACAGAGTTGAGTTGGCTCCATGTATGAATATTGAATATTTATTTGTTTAACAACAGCACTGCAAAGTTACTAGCTAGTCATACAGAATACAGATAGGCAAAAGAGCGCATTTGTAATCTTATTCAGGAATCTCATCACAGGAAGATACTTTGCTATTTTAGTGAGAAGCAAATTGGAATTCAGAGTGTTAAGTACAGTATATAACTTTTTACTGAACATACTGCAAAACTTTTTCTTCCTCCTTTCTGCTCATGAAAGGTGTGTGGTGTCACTTCATGAGAAGTCTGAATATCATAGAAATGCACTGCTCCAAGAAAATTGTACAAATGTCTTCAGCTAGGTTTAAAGTATGTGGGGTTTAGTATAGATTCAGAAGCGTAAGTATTTTAGGTTACTTGCGCTTATCCTTCCTGGTCAGTCTCCTATTACTCATAACTGCTTTTGTCTCCTACCATTCTTCCCCTGTTCTTTAGCAGACTCACAACAAAAGAGAAAATATCTTTTTAATACCTATTCTGCCTACTAGTTTAATCAGGATTGAAATATATCTACTGAGATTTGCAGACATGTAATGAATGATACTGGATTATATTAAAACTCTGCATTTGAACAGCACCTTTTTCATTAAACTAGTTCACCAGCAAATATACCACTCTGTGGGTCTTCTTGTGTGTCACTAAGCATTCTGGGCTGCAGCTCCTTAATCAGTCGGTTGAAGGAGGACTGTGACATTCCTGGAATTACTTTGAGGTTTCACTGGAAAGCGTACATGACAACACTGCTGAGATACCCATTTAACAAGACCAAAACTACAGCCCCTTGCTTCCTAGATGAATGCTGTTATGGTTTCACCCAGGGTCTTTGGTGTGAAGTCTGGAACAGAATGGAAAGGATGAAGGGAAGGTTTAGATTGCTTTGCCTGAACAAATGGCTGTATCATTGTTTGCAGATACACATCATAGAACCAGCCCAGGTTTACCCTGTTATTAGAGGTGTACTCACAAATGCGTGGTACATACACCTGTTATCTGGATATGACCCCTAGCATGTGTATCTCGGACAACAGTTGTTGGTTTTTACAGCTTAGAAACTTTAACATAGATAATACTTGAAAGTATTACATAGATAATACTTGAAAATAGCTAAGCAGTTATTTGTGTTGCCCAATTCCAAACACCCTGATGTGGTTTTTTGAAAGTAATCCGCATTTTGCAGCACTTTCTATTCAAAGCATCGTTCTCACTTGGCTATAATGGAAGCTTCCTTCTGGCTCTGTGGAGAGCTCAGTTTAGGTGTCTTGTCCTAAGCTTCACCAGAGCAGAGTTGGAATCCAAGCTAGCAGAATGATTTTTACTTACTGCAATTGTAGAGACCACCTTTTCCCTCTTATGATCTTCTGTTGTCTTCCTTTCACGTACTTTGATGTTTTCAGGTAAATAAACTATAGATCCTATACCTTGGTCATCTTCAGTTCATCATCAGGTTTCACTCTACAAGAGGGTCTGCTGATTGTTGAACGGAGTGTGGATAGGAGTTCTCCAGAGGAGATGTGAAAATGAAGCCTCTAGTGTAATGCACGGTTAATCCCTGCATTTTTAAACCTCTCAGTTCTTTCTGTTCCATAGCAATGTTCTGAATATAATGGGGTTGAAAGTATAATTTTGCTTGAATAAAATGAAAACAAAACTAGTGGCAAGAAAATTTTTTCATGAAAAAATATGTAGCAGTTGTTACATAGGTCACTAGCTGGACTTAGACCTCTTGCATGCAATTGCACTTCAGGTTACTGAATAACCACTGTGCAGGAATAGGCTGTTACCTCCTGTGTAAACCTGCTAGAAACCATACACATAATTTAGCCCTGAGTACTATGGATGGTTTGTTATCAGTGTGTGAATGTAGATACAGAGAACTGCTGAGATTAGTTCTGGTTTCTCTGACAAGTTAAATTCTCCCAGTACAAACCTCTGTGCACTGACTTGTCCTTCTTTCCTGTCTGATCCTGTCCAACTCTCACCTCACTTGGCTTCTGCCTTCCAGCTTCTGTGCTTGCGTGTCGCACATCTCCTGTGGCAACCTTAACGTGCCATCTCCTAACTTGTTGAATGCCTGAGTATGCAGCCTGATGTTTCCGTGATCTCTTTCAATGATCTGATCTTGCGTGAAATATGCTATTGAGGGATATGAGCTGAAATTACAGGATGTGTGCTTCAACATGAGTTTGGAAGTGGTTGGAAGATTAATGCTGTGAGCTAACAAGCTGAATCACACTGTATCTGATCTGGGTGAAGTCATCCACAAGCACAGTGGTAGATATGCTTAGCCACAGCATGTTTTCTTGAAACTATGCAAGTGCAGCATAGACAAGCCTCTTTAAACTGTTGGTAATTAACATTTCTTTTTGGTTTGCACTGAAATCTGAAGCACTTGATTATGCTACTGTAATGCTACTGTAACGCTGCTTTCTTCATGCTACTGTAAATGCTTTTGTTGGAGGCTTGTCATCTGCACCACCAAGTTTCAGTGCATCTAGTCTGAGCAAATGAAACCTCCTAATCTAGAACTCTCAACTGTATCATGCCAAAAAGTGCATTTTTTCTGAACTACTGATATGAAGGGGGAGAACTGCCAAGATGCTTTAGCTGAATGAAGATTTTTATGCCCAGGACTTGTCTGCTTTTACTTGGTGTATAATAGCAAATAACCATCATGTTTCATTTCTCACAGATGCTACCAGACCTGAAGGCAGACAACCAGAGGCTAAAAGATGAAAATGGGGCCTTGATCAGAGTTATAAGCAAACTTTCCAAATAAAGGGTTTACTACAGCAGCAAATATTGGTATTGCACATCACTAGTAACTCCAGTGGACCATAGTATGGCAGTCACTGGAAGTGTGGGAAGATCCCTTGGAGACTGTCATTTTTCAGATATCCTGCCAAACGCCCTCTTACCTGTGTGGTTTTTTTGTATCAAGATCATTGTTTCTGTTAGAATGCAGCTGCTGAGAAGATGAAATGACTGAGAAATCTTGTTTACAGCTACAGCGTAATAAGGAAAGTGTTCAAGGCCAGATACGCCTCAGATATTTAACCAGTAAGCCTTAGTTGTACATAAACACTTTTACATCAACAACAGCTTTCAGCTCTCACAGAAGACAGTTACTCAATAATGTTTTTGTTGTGCCACAATTCCCAGGTTTTTTCTATACTCAGTTTTTCTTCAAACCTTAAGGGTTTTTTTTTCCCCTTCTAATTATTCATGTACCAGATTTTCTTGTACAGTGTTTTCACAGCTTTACCATTTGCAGAGACCACACACCCTTTTAAATTACATATTTGTGTAGCTACCTAGAGATGTATTGTCCAACCACCTGGAACAGAGATGCTTGGTGGAACATTTGCTTTCACTGTTTGTGCAATATGCATTTATTTCCTAAACAAAATGCTTTAAAAGTCAGTTGAAACTAGAAATATTTTAAGAGTCCTGTTTTCTGCCTTTATTGGTCACTTTAAAAATAAAATTAAAAAAATAATAAAAAAAAAGAAGTTTGTAGTGGAAGATGTTAGATCCTGTAATCGTCACATTCATTTGAGCAGGTACTGAGTGATGCTGTATATATAAATGTGTACTGGTTTGATTTTTCAGACCACCACGTGGCATGCTTGAATATATTTCCCTATTGCAAATGTCTGTTAATGCAAATTAGGCTACTCCAGAATAGTGTGTTTAACAAAGTTCATTAATTTTTATGGTATAAAGAATTTAGACATTGTACATTGTATGGAGCCCTATCTTTACAAAAGGTCTAAACTATATAAAATACTTTATTATCTTTTCCTCCCATTTTTTTTATTTGATAGTGTTCACCATAATAAAAAATTGCATAAATATAACTGCTTCACTACATTTCACATACCTGTATTTATCTGAGTGCTGTCCAAAACTGTTGTGCTAGCCAGAGTAATGTACTAAATCATCTGAGAAGCATAACCCGTTACACTCACATTAATGTTTATATGCACTGTTGCTGCCATGTGAGAAGGCATCCAATTTGATAACACCATCATGTCAGACCATTTTATACATTTCAGTGGCCTTTAAAACAAAGAAAGTACTTAAGTGAAGATCGCTTTTGTTAGAAACGGCTTTTATATTTTCACTAAACCATTCAGACTACGACATCCTATTGGCACATAGTTTATTGCCTAAAACCACTGAGCAGATCAGCCATTAAAACAGATTGTACATTGTAAAGCTTGTAGTAGCTATTGTATTATTGATTATATTGTATACTATATTAAATGTGAATTTGTACCCCTTCATTTAAAAAGGTCATTGTGTCCTACTGCCGACTGGGGGGGCGGGGGGTAGTTTTTCAGGACTGGGATATGTTTGGTAAGAAAGACATGATGTCCTCTCTGTTGATTGGTTTTTTGAAGATGTAAGGTTATGCTCTTACTACCAAGCTCAGGATCCTTGATTTTAAAGGTACACAGATAGTTTATCTTGTTGTAATTGATCTGTATGAGAGGTGGGTCTGAACCATAGGGACTTCCATTGTCTTACGCTAACATAAATAATTGAATGGCTGCAACGTATTGAGTTCTGTTACAAGACAGTTAGGCATATTCTGGATTATATTTGGTAAAGTTTGGGTGCCTGTGAATGATTAAATACGTGTTTCTAATATTTTAGTGTTTTATATTTAGGTTATTTATTCTTTATATCTAAAAAATGAATGGCTACTGTGCTATATTGATTTTATTGGTAGTACTGAGCAGACCTTGTATCTGCATGAAACTAGTTGCAAAACCCACTATTTTGGAAAAAAAAAAATTGTATTTTGACATATACAAATAAAATGAATACAAACTATTTTAAATGTGTGAAAGTTTTACTGAGAAGACACTGAAATTTGTTATGAATTTAAACCGTGTTATATATTTAAATTCGTTGGTGGGCATTTTTCATTCAAAGCATTGCTTGGATGCAAGGTTCAAGTACCTTTCAAAGATTGTAATCAAATTGTGATTATTTGCACATCATTGTACATGCACATCTGTAAATGCAACAGAAAAATGCCATATATATGCAATCTGTAACAACTTGGACAAATGTTTATATATTTTACATAAACCTGTCTATGTGCAGAATCTGAGAACCATTTTTTATGGGATATCAACCGCATCTCACAAAGTGATTGCTAAACTTGTGTCACCATCTTAATGTACTGATCACATTGCAGATCAAACACATCCCCAGATAATCCAGCTACCACAGAAAATCGGGAGTGAGGACTATTTTATTATCTAGGAGACAGTTTCATAGAATGGTTTGGGTTGTAAGGGACTTTTAAAGACCATCAAGTTCCAACCTCCTGCCATGGCAGGGACACCTTCTACTAGACCAGGTTGCTCAAAGCCCCATCCAGCCTGGCCTTAAATACTGCCAGGGATGGGGCAGCCACAGCTTCTCTGGGCAACCTGTGCCAGTGCTTCATCACCCTCACAGGGAAGAATTTCTTCCTAATATCCAGTCTAAACTTACAAGAAATACAATACTGCTGGCTGCTGACTCAGAACTAGCCACAGCTGTGAAGGAAGCCATGGCCTGGGGAGGAGGAGTGACCGACCATGGCTAGGAAAGTGGCCCAGGCAGCAGAGTGCAGGGAGATGGCAGTAGGAACTGCCTGTCCTTCATGTCTCAAATGGTAGCACTTGCCTAAAAAGAAAGACTGGGAGCTGGAACTTTATCTTTGCCCACCTCATCCCCCTCACCATAAACAGTTCCCTCTGTATCCCCTAGTTCCTGGTACATGCTGCTTTCAGGCCACCAACATTTCCTTGCCAGATTCCAAAAAGAGCAGTTGTAATTCACGCTCTGTAGGTTGGTGCATTTGTTTGCTCAGCGCCAAGTACAAAACATGAGTCTTGCTGTTCCCTCCTTTAGAAACACTTTTCATGCTAAATGCTAGTTTGTGCTCAGATGAACATTAAGCCAATGGGGATTCATCTTAGCTGTTCAGTATTCCTGGGCCCTGTCCATCTGGTGGTCTTTTAAGAGCAAATGTGTTGTCATAGAACAAGTGTCCTTTCTTTCTTTCTTTCTTTCTTAGAAGGGTAGCTATACAGAAGAGGGAAAAAGTATGCTCCTGGGTAGCTGAAGATTCCTGCTTTAGGAGATGTGCATCAAGGGAGACATTTCCTTTGCCTTTATAACAGAAATGGGCTCCAGACAAGATGGCTCCTACCCCAGCTACCTGACCTAACCATGAGGTTTATAGTCGAGTGTGAAGGCCCCGTGTAATTTCTGTTTAAGTGAAGTGATTATGAAAACAATCATTACACTGACTTGTACTTGACCTGGGTGATCCTGGCAGTGGCTTGGCTCTCCACAGCTGGCACTTCCCACTTCTTCTATGGGCACCTTGAGGTTTTCCTCACCGGTGCATTACACCAGCTCCTCCAGAAAGGAACATGCACCCTTACGTCTCTGTCTCGTTGCTTATGGTCTCGTGACAGAAGCATAAATAGAGGTGGGCAAATGTTTCAAGATGCAGTGCACCGTGTCCCCGGAGCTCCAGCTGGGTCGGCCCACCATGGCACGAGGGGCTTGTGGCAGCTGTGGGCCCAAGCCTGGCCAGTACAGGAGGTGCAGGCAGCCGTGTTCTCAGTTACACTGAAAGGCACTTTTCCCATTGCTCCTCTAAATTCACATGAGACAATGCGGGCAGGAGGCAATTCTGACACTTGAACTGTGCAACTGAGAGGTTAATATGTTTTATAGATGAAATTTAATTTCCAGCTCCAATCCAGAGGGCTGTCACAGCAAAACAACACAAATGCACTATGTAATATGTGGGTTTTAAAGCTCCCCAACCACACAAACATTACAGATTTTTTTGTAGCGCTTGCTTTTTCAAAGAGAGCGGGGAAACACTTGTGACTGCGCTGCAGAGTTGCTTTCCCACCTGCTTTAAATCTTAGAAGAGTTTTGGTCACCTCAGTGACTTGCAGGTTTTCCCCATGTAGGAATAGCCAGTCTGTCTGCTGGGGAACAGAAGAAACGATTCGCTGCAGTTTCTCAGAAGTTCTCGCTGCGCATGGTTATGCACACGGTGTTAATGTTTATCTTTGGTGATTCAGCTTCCTCGAGTTCTTATGTCAAAGCCACTAATTACAAGGGTAAAAAATGCTGGTGATGGGTCATTTGCTTTACATTTGTTTTGATTGCAAGAGCAGCAGTTGACGTTTGTTGGGGGTAACAGCGAGTAGCATTGTGCTCTGCTTCAGCATAGATGTAAAGTAAGACTAGAACAGTCCTTAAAGGTGGCTGCAGGTTCCTGCACAGAAGGCAGAATTGAGAAAATAAAAACCAAAGCAAGCCTCCCAACCCCACAGTGAACTGCTCACACTTTAAAGGGAAAGCTGCTGCCACGCTGATGAAGTCACTGGCTATTCCTGCTTGTGTCAGCACCTCCCCATTTTGTATTACTGATTAGATAGGAAAAGTATGTAGCCTTCAGAGAAAGGAGGAACTGTTTGGTTCTTTCAGCTATAAACATCACCTGTTGGATGTCTAATGTTTCTGATCTGGCACAGGGATAATTGCAGCAGGGACAAAAGCCCCACATTCCAACTCATTATTTCACCCTTCTTACTCAGATTCTGCATGTCTCTTTTGCAAACTTATTAAGGCTTAGCAGAAGTAGTTAGTCCAGGCAGCACAATTCATCTTCTAGTGTGGTCTTTTCCCTTTGTTTTATTTGCTGGAGGAAAAAAACAAGGGGGAGCAGGGGATGGGATAGGGAGGGAACATGACACAATCTATTTATTTCCTTGGTAGAATCATGGAATGGTTTGGGTTGGAAAGGACCTTAAAGCTCATCCAATTCCAACCCCCTTGCCATGGGCAGGGACACCTTCCACTAGACCAGGTTGCTCAAAGCCCTGTCCAACCTGGCCTGGAACACTGCCAGGGATGGGGCAGCCACTTCTCTGGGCAACCTGTGCCAGCGCCTCACCACCCTCACAGTAAGGAATTTCTTCCTAATATCCAATCTAAGTCTACCCTCTGTCAGTTTAAAGCCACTCCCCTTTGTCCTGTCGCTACATGTCCTTGTAAATAGTCCCTCTCCAGATTTCTTGTATGCCCCATTTAGGTACTGGAAGGCTGCCTGCTGCACTTCCCCTTGCCCCCCTACCTACCCCAAAAGAAAGCAGAAGATAGCCCTGGTGCCCTCATTCATGTCTGCACTATATACCCCTGTTCTAATGATATGTCTCCACCTCAAAACAGGACAGGCCTGAGGATCATGGCATCTAGAATAAAGGTACTGTTCTCCCTGGGTGGTTATCTGGACCTGCCCCCTAAGTCCTCCAAACAACCGAGCATGGTTGTTTCATTACATCATTAATTCATTCATTTATTTAATTAAACTTGATTACATCAGCCGGTACAAAATACACATTTACACACAATTTACACAAAATGCACATCTAGCTGCACAGCCGAGCCCCTGACCAGAAACAAGATTTAATGAAAAAGTGAATTTGTTTAAAAATACAAACCCATGTTGACATCAGCTGCTGACACCACGGGCAGGATGTTCCAGCTGTTACAGCTCACCTCTGGTTTTAGCAGTATGAAAAGCAGCAAGTTACACCGGGTTCTATCCTGTCAATCTGTGCCTACAGGTGTTGCTAAATAAGCTGCCTCAGAGCTGACGGTCAGCTCCCCATGCACGAAACACCGGTGCTCTATAAAAAGAAGAGAGGTTACTCTGTGGCTGTTACTACGCTGCTTTTGTCCCTGCGTAAAAAAGGAGCAACGCTACTAAAAATTATAAGGGGGTGGAAGGAGGAAGCAGCGCTGCGCAGGGACTGTGCGCTAGTACCCATCATCAGTCTGTGCCTGGGGACAACGACCCCGGGATCAGCCTCCAGCCCGTGGGGGAGCCCCGGCGTGGGGCAGGCCCGCTGCCGGGCGGCTGCGCCGGGAGGTGGCACCACACGGCCTCGCTCCAAGGGCTGCGCCGGGGACGCTCCGGGGCCTCTCCCGGCCTCCAGCGGGGCTCCTCCGTGCGAGGCGCCGGTCGGCAGAGACCCGGGCGGCGCTGCACGAAGGCTGAGCCCCGGGCGGTGTGTGTTCGGGAGGGCACCGTGGTGTCTGCAGCTCACCCCCTCCGACAGCAGTGCCTAGGAAAGGCCCACAGCACAGGGACTCGAGGAAATGCTGCCTCTGCTGTAAACTGAGCCGGGGTAGTGTGACAGATGAAGGGGCAGAGAACTGCAATCTCAAGTTAGTTTGGAGCTCGCCTCTAGAGACAAGGGGATGCACTGAGCTAGTCTCAGTGCCGCAAGGACTGCTTTTAAGTATCTTGTACTGAAAGCAAAAGGAGCTGCACGGTTGAACATCCTGGGAATGGCAGAGACCCATTCAGCTCGGCTGGTGAGCTGAAATCCAGCCCATCAAGAGACACAACCTGTAACCCAAGGGGGGCTGATCAGTCAGGGTGGGGGATCAGCTCCACTGTGTGGTGAGCGCTACTGTGCTGTGCGAATGAAAAGACCCACAGACCAGGAGCAGACGCTCAGCAAGCACCACAGGACGGCTCTGCTACAGCTGAGAGAGGAACAACAGCAAAAAAAATAATCCTCCGTATCAGAAGTTGTCAAGCCAGCAGTTCCTAGCAGCGCTGCACTGGGCTGAAACGGCAAAACGCTGGTTAACTCCTTCTTGCTCAACCCCCTTTCAGTACAGTCACTGCATAAATGTGCTTTGCTTTATAACCAGAGCACTCTACATTGTGAGGTCCTGGTAGTTCTTACCTTGTCCCCTTCAATCTCTCCCGCCTGTTCATGGGCTTGCAAGCACATCAGCACACCACGGGCACTCATAGCCTTCTCATCTCCTCAACCTTTTCTCCTCAGCTCTGCAAGGATAGGGTTCTGCCCCTATTTCCAAGCAACCATGTATAAATATTTTCTGTGCAGGAGGGGGCTTTGAGGTCTAATTACATTCCCTGTTATCCCTGGTGATAGCCACAGTAACCAAAAGACCCCTGAAGCCACTTCCCTGGGACCTTGAGCACCCTCTGAATTTCCCCGCGTCTGGGGAGTGGCACTTGGAGTTGCTACATGCAGGAGCTGAGTGCAAGAACTCCCTTCATACTTTACTAACAAGTCACTACAAGCTTATCGACGCGCTACAGCTGCTGGCGAGAATAGGCTTTCCTCCATCTTGGCTCATCTCAGCTGTCAAGCTTCTCAGTCATTCCTGTGTGCCACCCAGAGCACCGAGGGCCCCCTTGGACATCCAGTCCTTCTGCTACTTGCTGTCTATTGCTGCCCCCTTAGACCACCTCCCATCTGCTGCTTGCTTCTCGCGTTTTTGTCTCACTTGCTGCTTCTCTCCTGTTTCACTCCCCCCTTTAGACCCAATAACTTGGTCACTTCTGCAGCTAACTGCTCTACAGTTGTATTTTCCATTGATCATATTGTTCACTGTGAAGGTGGTGAGGCGCTGGCACAGGTTGCCCAGAGAAATTATGGCTGCCCCATCCCTGGCAGTGTTCAAGGCCAGGTTGGAGAGGGCTTTGAGCAACCTGGTCTAGCGGAAGGTGTCCCTGCCTGTGGCAAGGGAGGTTGGAACTTGATGATCTTTAATGTCCATTCCAACCCAAACCATTCTGTGATTTCTCTGCTTCTACAATTCCTCTCCACATCTCCAGCAGCCTTGACACTTTGCATGCTCTCCCTCCACCTCTGTTACTCACTACCTGCTCCCCCTTTCCTTGCACTGCCTTATCCCAAAGCACACATCCCTAACAGTTTCAAAGACTCCATTAATCTTTTCCTGACAACTGGATCTTCTTTTTCAAGTGATAACCTAATCTTTACTCAGTAGAAATGTCTCTACCCAGCCATTTAGTTCCCACTGCTCTTGGTTCTTCCTAATCCAGGGGGGTGGGTTTACCATAAAGTAAGAACACTCTACAAATCACCTGTTCCCACTCAGTCCGGTTACTCCCATCCTCAGGAACCAGCACTATTTTTCATAGGCCCATTTTCTACTTTTCTCCTCCATACCTCTGACAGTTTCAGGGTGAAAACAGTGACAGTTCTTACACTTCCTCCCTTGTTTTCAACCCAACAAGGTGCTTGCAGGCAAACAGCCATTCATTATTTCTTCATTAGTTTCCTTTCATCCCTTTTTGAGTGTCCAACAGTAATGCAAACACATAAGGGGATGCCTGTTGGGTCCTAATACCTGATTTGGGAATAACTCCTACAAAGAGCATTGGCTGTGAATTTGCTGGTGGGCAGGATGCAGTATGCAGCTTGCCCTCTTTCAAGTAACTTTTTAACTTAAAACTTCTTTTTAATATGTATTTAAAGCTTGTCATCTTAACTACCTTGGCAGTTTTCAGCTTGAAAGAGCAAATAATGTATATTATAAGCAAAACACATAAGGGGATGCCTGTTGGGTCCTAATACCTGATTTGGGAATAACTCCTACAAAGAGCATTGGCTGTGAATTTGCTGGTGGGCAGGATGCAGTATGCAGCTTGCCCTCTTTCAAGTAACTTTTTAACTTAAAACTTCTTTTTAATATGTATTTAAAGCTTGTCATCTTAACTACCTTGGCAGTTTTCAGCTTGAAAGAGCAAATAATGTATATTATAAGCAAAACACATAATTTGGTTTTAAGCAGTGTCCACAGTTAGTTATAGAAAATCATTAGAAGATAGGCAGTGTTCCAATTCATACAAAAATTCAGTCTCAAGCTTTTATCCTAGATGTTCATGGCATGGCCACATACCATTGACATAAGTTTCATAGTATAAAATACCAACATAATTTTAACAGTAGGAAGCATATTTTATTTTTTATGATCTTTAAGCTACTTTCTCTCTTTGTAGTCTGTTTGGCTTCATACATACTGACTCTGAACTCTTCCAAGTACTTCCCCCTCCTCTGCTTACACTCACTGATAAGTCACTACCACTGATTGATTGCTGTTTGTGTTTGTTTTGGACACTTCCAGATGATTGCTACTAATAACCAGTACTAAATTCCTGAAATATCTGCCTGATTCCTTTTGCAAGGCAACTTCGTTACGGTCTGTCATATGAAACACAGTAGGCCCTCAAATACTGCAGTGCAGGAGGAAAATAATCACCAAATGAACGGGTAGCTCAAACAAAGCCTTGTAAAAAGCCATCACACTAAATTCTGCATGCATCATCTACTGCGTTTCAGCACAGGCCAAGTTTCTTAGTCAGCTCTCTGAGGAGATCTGTCAACCCTAACTCTCATTCTTTTGGAGCAGAGTTTTGTGCCTGCTGCACTTTTCTGTGGTGTGCAGCTTGCCACCTGCATGAGGTTAGATCAAAAGGATGCAGTGTAACAGCTTAACCAAGAGGTGCACAGTGAGAATCAAGAGCCCTAATTAATTTTTACTGACTTTGTATTGGTTCCTCAAAAAATCAAACTCATTCTTAACAGCTAGAGGGCTGTTAACTAAAAACAAACCCACACCACAACAGCCCTGAAGGGTTATGAATTGTAACCAGTACGAACAAGACACAGACCGACAGTGAGCCAGTAACCATGGGATTTGGTTTCTGATTATGCATTTGTGTGCTTACATTTGCAGATACAGAAACCAAATTGTCTTTGGTATTGATCAAAATCTGTTTAACAATGTTTTGAGCTTATAATGAGAGTTAGCTGTACAGAGACCACAGAACCAGGTAGTATCTCGAGTTGGAAGGGACCCATAAGGATCACCAAGTCCTCTATTTTGAAAGGAGTTTGCTCCCAAAAGGTCAAGTGTAGAGCTGGACTAGTAAACCAGTATACAGTCAAATCCAATGCCTCTGTGTTATGCTCCCTACTACTTATTGCAAGAAGGCATAGGCATTCTGCAAGAGCACTTCATCTTGACAGAGTCAGTGCTGCTCAAGCATGTCTAGGTGGCATCTTACCTTACAAAATTTTTCCCAGCATAAGTCACTTTACATTTATCTACAGTGAATTCCATCTGCTACTTTATCACTGCCACTCAGTTTGGCAATTTGTTATTTTTCACTTTCTCAATTTGTTGTGTTGTTTTCCAAAACTTTGATTTTGATGGATCTTCCATAATGAAGAGTTCTGCTGCAAGACACTCCCCAGGTTCCTTCACAGTCAACACAAATGTAGGGACCATGATGGAAAAACTGTCTCCTCCAAGTGCTGTTTTTGTATGTTGATCATATCCTGGCCCTACTAATTCACCATAGGGGATTTGCTTCTATGCCTTTTGCAAACTGGTCCTTAAGCAGATTTATAGCCTGCCTTAAGAGCATCCACCCTTTCCTCCCTTTTTTCCCAAGCTTCATGAGGCTCATCAGCATCAGCTTTTCTCTGCCTTCTTAGACCTCACATCCTTGCTCCTCAACAAGTTGCTCTAGGGCCTACTCACCCAAAAAACGTTTTCCTTACACCCTTGAAGTCAACTGCACAGACACTGAAACCTTTCCCATCCCCGCTGTCTTCTTCCAACAACTGCCAGCTGGAGACAGATGACAATCTCTGCATTGATTTCTCACACTGTAAAATAGCTGAAAAATCAAAGTTCTTTCTGTAAATTTGGGGTTTTTTTTCCCTTTTCACATAGCACTCCTCCATCAGCTAGATGCATGACAGCAAGAAACAATACTATTTTGTCTGTCAAACCAAACTAGTCCAAAGAAACTACGCTATTTTTGGTCAAATGATAGCACTGTTCAAGAATGGTAAGACACATACAGAAAACAGACTAGAAGATGGACTCTAGGATTGATCTTGAATTCTAGTATCTCCTGATAAAACCAGCTATTTCATAAAGCCTTGTTGTATTTACATGTGAGATTTCAAATCAGATCCTGGCACTTGGGAGAAAAAAAAGGTTGAAGCATCCAATTCAGTAGCGCAGCAAATAGGGCAAAATGGGTATTTCAGTAAAATTGGGGTCATCAGGTTTGTGTGAGTTTGCAGGCACAAGTCACAAAACAGTAATCCAGTTAAAGCACTGACTACAGCAACTAGAACATAATTAATTGTTAGAACCTTACAAAGGAAAACCTTGCCAGAAGATTGGCACCATTGACAGCCAGATCCGGGGCGGGGGGGGGGGAGAGAAGAGTACTTTAATTAATTTCTGGAAGGAAAGTTGTGGAAATAAAAATCCATGATGATGGGCTAAGCCTCTCAGATTTAGATGGTGTGCATAGCTCAGAAGTAGCAGAAAGTGGTATTAAATTGTGAGGAACAGCAGTTTATCTGCATCTAGACAAAAATGCAGAAACAACCAAGACCAAACAATAACAGAATTTGGTAGGTAAGAAAAGATAAACCAAAGATCAAGAGAGAATTTGAGGAGGAAACAGTACAGATGTAAACAGAAATAAAACCTCTTTCTACATACTTTAAAAAAAGGAAGTTGGTGAGAGACAAAACATGCAATCACTTCACTGTCCAGAAATGCAACTACCAGCATCAACACATTACCCTTCACAGCTTCCTGGCTTCACTGAGATCCTCTATGAATGAATCTTCTCAACTCATGGGAGGGAGGCCAATGGGCAAGACTACGGAGCACCACCTAATTTTTTACACCCTTTTGACAGGCTCTGACAGAGATATTAAATGTCCTGTTATCGATAACAAAAAAGTGCAAGGAGGAAGTCGCTTACAAAGTATGTTTCAGCAGGTTTTGTCTCAGCCTAGGCCTGTGATTTAAGGCAGCAGGAGTGGTTGGAGAGAGAAATATTGCTGCAGGATAGCAGAGCAATGGCTTGGAAAGCATTAGTGAGAAGAGGTTAAAAGGAAGAGTCAAGAGGGATAGTGGTACTATGTTTGAGGATCATTTTAGTTTCAGGGGGAGATTTGACATTAGAAATGTCACAGAGCATAACTGGGGATATTACAGGAAGATTAGAGGAAAGTTATGGTAAGAGATTTAATGTGAAAAGTTTGAAGAGAGGCTTTTGAAATTTTATGGATAAAAGGAGGAACAGATATTTCTACAAAAAAGATGGCAGTAAGATTTCACTGAGTCATAGCAATTTTGGGCAACAGTATTGATAGAAGGATAATGCAGAGACAAGTAGGCAGGTAGGTTAATTGGATTCAGTGACGGGGGTGAGGATTACCAGCAGGTGAAATTTGAAGCGCAGAGGGAATATTTAATGGGAGAGAATCACAGAATGGTTTAGGTTGGAAAGGACCTTAAAAATCTTCTAGTCCCAACCCCCCTGCCATGGGCAGGGAATAAACCCAGTTTAATAAAGCATGAGTTTTTAAAGCAGGTAGAACCAGTATGTGACTGAAAAAAGTTTGTATTGGGAAGAAGAAACATGATGAATTCTGACTGAATGGGCTTCAAAGGGGATTGGATGTGGGAAGGAGTAGATAGGTGCACTGAGCAAAAGAGTTTCATGGAAGTTCATGTAACAGGCATTGGCCAGGTGAAGTCTAGAGGAGGAGGAAGAGTATGTGTGTTTGAGACGACAGGCAGGCAAAACCAGTAGCCTCAACAGAGTTTGTGGGGAGAGCTTCCAGAGAGGCTGGAGAGGATGAGAGGGAGGGGATGTTTCAATGGAGAGCACACTGGCATTGGTGGGTGTAACAAATGTTCATAGAATCACAGAACACCACGTTGGAAGGGACCCAAAGCTCAAAGCATGATGGTAACAAGCAAACAGACACTGGGCAGGAATTTGCAGGTTGTCCTTTATTTCCTCAGCCTATAATGTGTTATTGTGTTCACTATTTTATTTTCCAGTCCTTGAAAATTGCCACTTCAGAAAAGATTATAGCTCAATTAAAATCGTACACGGAACCTGAATAAGGTTAGATCATACGGTTGAATCTCTAGAAGAAATGACACAAATCTTAAACAGTTTGCAACCCTTTGCAAAGGAACCAGCTTTGAAGAGCCCAACCCCAAAAGGCACTTTGTTTCCTCAAGATTGGAAGAACAAATGAGGGGGTTTATTCTAAATTGAAAAATGTGTTTTGCCTCGCAAAGGAGACCAAGATCATCCTACCCAGTCTCAGTGACAATTTTACCTCTAAGGAAGAATCCCATTCCATAATACTGAATATATAAAATTCAGTATCTTAAGGCTTAGGGACCTTTGTAATTCCTCCATCTAAAAATGTAGCTAATAAAATGAATTGTATTTCTAGGCTTTAAGAATATCCTGACTATTTTTTAGGTAAGAAAAAAGTGCCATTCTAAAAATGTTTGCAAGCTATTAAGCTGCCCTCCATTGAGGCAGAGGAAAACATGCAGCGTGATACTTAAACTATTTGGGACTTTATCCCTGAAAGCTTTCCAGCACAGACAACCTTATTGAGATGCAAACATCTGACAGTCAGCATTTTTGTATTGGGCACTGAAGCCCAACCTCACTCACCACAACATAACTTCTGTTAATATATAACAGACTGTAAGGAACACAAAACCTTTTTGGCACTAAAAAAACACTCCCCCAATGCTTTTTATAGATTGGAGGGAAAAAAAACACAAAACACCTAACAGCAATGTCAGATGCAGCTAAACCCTGGCAATGCACCTCATACATGTAAGATAGGTGGGCAGGTAAGGTGCTGCATGTGGGGCAGGTACGTCTAAACTAAGGTCTGCCACAGAGAGAGGGGCCCAGGCAGCAGCTGGAGAGACTAGAGGAAAGGGAGAACTGTGAGTATGCTCAACTAAAATACATTGCTGTATTTCTCCATATAGAATCATAGAATAGTTAGGGTTGGAAAGGACCTTAAATCATGCCACTCAAGGCTCTGTCCAACCTGGCCTTGAACACCACCAGGGATGGAGCATTCACAACTTCCCTGGGCAACCCATTCCAGT
>WYDI02007806.1:0-20041 GCA_009867235.2 Psittacus erithacus | reverse complement strand
CACCCCGCCGCGGAAACCCTCGGAAGGAACCCGTCCCAGCGCCGGGAATCACCGTGCCTGGGTCCGCGCTCTGCCAAGCGGACATGTCAGTCCACGTTCCTGCGGCTCATGTGCCTTCTGTTCCATACTGCGTGGTACTTCAACAACGGTCGATAGCAAAGTTGCCTGCAGCCTACAGCAATCTGGTTCCAGCTCACTCAGAACACGCGGGTGTATTTTCACATCAGCTAAAACTACCCCCACACACCAAAGCAGTCTTCTACTTCCACCCTTCCAGAGTTGAAAAAGAAATGGATTAAGGAATATACACCTTGAGAACAGAGCATTCCCTTTTTGCACTTACTATGACAGAAGTGGAAACATGCAAGGCCAAGAGCTAGGCAAGAAGACAGTGGCACAGAAGGGAGAGGAAAAAAACCAACGAAAAACAAACTTCAAAAGAAACAAACCTTAAACAAAACAAAACAAAACCCAAATTACCTACCGAGACCCAAACCATGGGTACAGGAGTATGTGTTGAAGAATAGCCTCCTTGTCCAGGACAACTGAAAACTCTCACTCTAAACCAGCCTGCTACAGATGCCACGCCACCAGTGACAGACGCACAACACTACATCTTTACGGAAACACCAGATGCAAACAAAATGTGACAACACGCTCTGCACCAACACAGCGCATCTGGAAGACATCTGGTGACATGTGGAGACAGCTTTGCAGATATGCATTCTCTTATCAAGTGAGATTTGATGGGAAGAAAACCAGATTGGTTACTTCCTCATTCTCTGTTAGAACCCCAACATCAATTCAGAGTACTGTTAAACTCCCCAGAGAATCCCATCTGACCTGTGAAGATATTTTCTTTTGCAGATAATGAGGAGGACAGAAATGAAACTTTGAAAAAATCACTGTGTGAAGATGTAAAGAGAGCCTCCAGGGACTAGTCTAGACCTGTCAGGGCTGAAGACACTCCAAAAGCAGTCACAGAAGTGATACAGGCCTGGGATCAAACCATGATATGGTCAGAAGGCCTAGGTTGGCCAGCTGGTGATAGAGCAGGGTGATAGAGCAGGTGGTAGAGCAGATAGAGCTGTCATTCAGACAGCTGCTGCAAGAGAATTGGACAGTACTCTCCTTCAGGCAAAACCAGATGCCAGCTAGCAAGAGTATGTAGGACTTCACAACAGAAAGGGTGCCCTGCATGGCCAGGGAAAGGCTCTCCTACTGAGGCTTGAAGTTTCCTCATTCATCTTTTCTTGCCACTAGCAAAACTTTCTTTTATGCTGCAATTATGGAAAAACAAATGTTTCTAACAGCCAAAGCCACAGAGGAAGTATGAAAATGCAGAGACGCTGAACCAAGGTTAAGTGCTCACATCCTTCGGGGTCACTGTGTTCTGCCTCCACAGCAGTGGGATAATCTCTAGTAACATCAGTCTTCACAGATTCAAGAACTGAAAATCTTTAATTCAAAGAGAAAAAGAATACTGAAATCTCTCATGTGAACATCTTCCCCGTCTTTAAATTAGAAAGCAGGTGGGCAGTAGCTCACAATGATCATGAACCCAGAGATCACAAAGTCACTCAGAGATCTTAAATTTCGAGGCTTTTGGAGAAGAGAAGCATACATACGACTGACAGTCCCTGCAAAATCTATTGTGCCTTTTCTGTAACCATACATGGATACAGAGGGAAGGAAAGAAAGAAAACAAGTTCTCCACAACTCATATTCCACACTGTTCATCAACCCTGGCAGTTATGTGGCTGTCAGCATAACCTGGCTCCACAAGCAGACAGGTTCCTGTTATGGCAAACATGATCTGTTTCTCCCTGTCCCCATCAAGCATGGCCACTGTGCTGCCCTTCATCACCTGCCTTGCATTGCTCTGGGTCACAGGCAAAACTGATCACAAACTAAGCTGATGGCTTTGAGCTCAAAAATATTCTGGTAAGATCAAACCCTTTTCTTGACCACCACCAAAGCAAAACAATGCCTTAGGTGCTCTCACCCTCCGAAGAGAGAAGCAGGTATCCTCTTGTTTTCACAGGCAGGTAAAGACAGAAGTAAAACATCTCTGCAAGTATGGTGGTGATGCTTCTGCTTCCCATTTACTGCTGACAGAAGGTCACAGAGGAACATCGCCAGTATGAACATTTTTAGATATCTGCTTGGAAAAAGATGGACTTTGGCCTTCAGCTGCTAGCCAGGTATGCAAAGGAATGATGTACTGATCTACCCAGCCTTTAGATTACTTACCATGCTATCACAATCCCATGGGATGTGGCCAAACATGGTTTTGTATACTCAGAATTGTCCTCAAAAACCTTGCCTTTGGGATGGTGTGAAAGAGGGTGTTTGTGTCATTATCCTGAGCCCCAATTAAATGAGGGTATAGGAAGGGTATAAGAAGGGTATAAGAGGCATTGCGCATAATCTGATGACGAACGGAACCCTAAATAAGCTTGTTGCATCAGCCTGGTTCCTTAAGACATTTGCTGTAATTGGAAGGCAGATAGTGAAGGCTTTTGTTGCAATAGACAACTCTAATGAAAGGATCCGCACTGGCAACATGCTAAGCAAGCATTTTGAGCATGTCATGTAAACTGGATGTGTGGAGACACCCACACAGACGGTTGAAAGGCACAAAGCAGTCTCACAGGTCTAAGGGACATTTACTGACACTAGATTCTGCGCTCTCATCTTGCACATACATTAAAAGCTATGTTGAAAGCTACTGCAAGTTTAATAAGAAATTGTAACAAAAACCCTCCAAGGGTAAAGAGGCAGAGATGAAGCAAAAAGCAGCTTTTTGTGGCTAAAACAGAAAAGAAGGAAAGCAAGAAGGAAGGCTGGCTCCTCCCTTCCCCTTACTGTTCTGTGTAGGGAGGAAAGGCAAAACTGGAGGCCAAGGGCACACCTCCCATGAAATATTTATACCTATCAAAAGGAGTTTGTAAAGTTATTAAATCCAAAAACAATAAAGACACTGGGTAATCTGTGCCCCTCGAGCCAAGAAACAGTATTCCTAATAATACAGCATTTTATTTAAGATCAGTCAAAAGAAAGCATTCTGCAATAGTAATGGAATAGGGGAAAAACCCCAGATACAGCTCTACAAAATATGTGCTACTGTAATATATATATCAACCCAATTTGAGTCTACCTGATTTGTAATATATCTGACCTTAGAAAAAGCACCAGACTTTCCAGGTATATATTAAAATTGAACACTTGGCTAAACAGAGACAGACATAAAAGCAAGAGCACTGTGATTTGGTCAGCTGAATATAAGCAGGAAATAAAATTCTGTGGGTACTGAACTTTTACTCAGGAATTCTGCAGAGGAAAGACTCTGAGAGTCATTGTAATAATAAATAAGGCTAAAATCACCACTGTTCAGGTATAAAGAAAGTTCATTTTACCAGTTTCATTCCAGATTCTCTTGCCTTGCTTTATTCCCTTGTTCAAGGCATAGTTATTTTATCTTGGCTGCATATCTTTGCCTCAGAAAATGCAGAGTTTCATGGAAACGGACAGATGCCTCTTTCCCCTCATAGGATGCCACTGAACAAGCCTCCAGGTTGCTTTTGCTCAGCAGAGCTTACTTATAGCGCAGCATTTTGCTTTCCCGCAGTACTGCAACCATAACAGCAACCACATGTATGCAGACCTTATCCCACAAAAGCGCTGTAATTCCCAGTTTATAAATGCAGCAATTACACAGAGGTTAAATAATTTGAAAAAGAGGAGATTCCTTAGCAGCCTGGGTGAAGATGACATAGCATCTAAGTGCAGGCCTGCTCACGATTCTCGAGCAGTTTTGGACAATGTCTTAAAAATACACACATTTAAATGTAAATGTATGAATATCATTAACTACCATGAGCATTTCATGACCTCTAGGACATTCTGCTGTTGGTACCAACAGGCAAAAGGTCTGTCACAATTGGCGCAATCTGTCTTTTAAAAAAAGTCAGCAAATTAACAATATTAACAATTACTCCAGTCACTACCTTATAACCATCAGAGACGGTGGCTGCAGAGATCCATCAAGTCTCCCTGCCCAGATACTCAGCTTCACTGGGGGTTTCTCACCAGCCTCACAGCCCCACTCAAGTCCTTGCATTCTCTCCTACCACTTCTCATGCATCTGCCTTTCTACAGCACAAAGCCATCTACACTGCATATTATCCTCTCTAATTTCAGTTCTACCACTCCCATGCATTCTGAGCCTGCCACGAGTTACAGAGATTCCAGAAGGGACATTAGGTGAGTTCCAGATGGAAAGTGAGGGTAAGCTTGTAGCTATACTCCCCAGAAGATAAGAACAGGAGGGTTTATTCTTCTGGACATTTTTCTAGAGTTCTAGATAAACAACTTTGGCAGGTGAAACTATAATTTCTCTCTCCTAAACAGTAAATAACCAGAAAATCCTCTTCCATAAGATCCCACAGAAGAGTGTCAGACTTATAGCAGGGGTTTTTTGTTTGGTTGAGGTTTTGCTTTGGATTGGGAGAGCCACACAGAGAGGCCAGTTGAAAAGGCAAGACAGACATACTGAGTTATGAATACTGCATATTTAACTTGAACTAGAAATAAGGAGAAATTACTTTTTTTAAACTGCTTTTGAGTAATTATAGCCAACAGTACTTAAAATTAGGGTTCCTGAAGGTTGCTGCTTCCCCAGCTTACGTTTATACAGATCAAATCATCAGCAATTTTGCTGCTGAATCCTACACTGTTTGAAGGGCATTTACTGCAGACCAGGACAGGAGAACAGGGTTGGAGGAAGAATCAGGCTGGTTACATCCTCCTCCTCCTCCTGACCTGGAAGGCTGGGACCCAGAAGAGGTTAGCTGCTTCCTAACTAATTTGATTTTTAAAGTTGTTCTTATTATTAAATGACACTCAAATTAGCAGCATTTCTTGCCAGCCAATTGCTTTTATTACTTGTTAACCCTAAAAATATCTACTCAACAAGAACACATTTTTTCTATCAAGTCAGCTGGGAAGTTTATTTCTCCCGTCATTACATCAGATGATTATTTTACAGTTATATACAGATTGTTATCAGCCTTCAGAGGCATTAAAAATAATACAATAAGGTTCCTGGCATTCCCAAGCAGGCTGAGAAATGCCACCCACACCATTAGCAACACATATTTTACACAGCAAGCAAGAAGATTTGTTCTACGGATGTTTTGGAGTTAATTCTGCAGTAAAACCTGGCACAGAACAGGATCACTAATGCACTAAGGCATGGCACTTTGGTACTGAAACTTAGAGCAAATCTGCAATGCCTTTGCTGCTCCCTGGTGAGAAACATGATCACTTCAAATATCCTTAGGGTATCTGACTTAGGACACTTCACTAGTACACGACTACAGGTGTACTCCACTATCAAAATGCCCTTAGTATTAACAAGGTTAGGCATTACAGAATACTGCAAGGACATACTCTGCTGAGGAAAAGCCTAGAGCCATAAGCACACCATCTTGCCGATGCAGTTGTACATGCTTCCTAGATCTCTCTGTACAGAGCTGTGAAGAGGAGCTACATATCCCACTTCTAAATAGCCCTCCTGGCATGTACAGAGGGTCTAGGAGTTGTTTGTGACAGGTGAAGATAACATGACTTTCCAATTTAATTCTTTTCTTTTAAATCCACTTGACTGGCTAAAGAGACAGCACTATTATACCTAAGGGACACAGTCAGTGTTCCCAATTTATGCATACTCAGGGTTCCTAGAGGGAAAGTTTTGGTTTTTGACAGTGACTACAGTTTCAGCTGATACTCGAGGAGCTGTCTGATGAGCAGAATAAACAAGTTTTTAAAAATGCCAAGGCAAACCTCCCTAATCCATGGGATCTCAATGCACAGAGAAAAAGCTTTCAGTGCAAAATGTAGAACTTGTGGAAGAAGGTAACTTCCTATGTGCAATGACAGCGAGCATCTGGAACAGTCAGCTCTGGGCATGGGCAACCATCTAGTAGTGGGTAGTGAGGCAACCATCATCTCAGCTGCTATTAAGAGGGAATTACTCCTGCATTATCATTAGTACTGGAGACATGGGACTCGTTAATACACCAGATGAGCCAACAAGTAGTGCAAGAGTACCTGCCTGCATTCCTGACTTCTGCCAAACTGCAAACTGCTAATACACTTTTCACATCTAAGCAAAGGCACAACAACACTGTTCCAGAAAACATAGAACCAATTAGCAAACTTGGGACTTTTCAGTTGGTTTGAAAAGAAAGAAACTACTACTTTAAATAACTAAAAGCTTTCACAAAGTCATAAGAACTAAAAGTCAGAAATACACTCTGCTCAGTATGCAGGAGTCTTTGCAATAGCAAACAAAGCACTCTTTCAAAGGTGGTGGTGATGGCAAATATTTTACTACTAAAAGGTAAATTTTATTCTGGATTATTGTGTTCAGCCTGAGAATGCTATCTAAGAGCAGCAGCTGAAGAGACTCAGAAAAATGTAAAGCCATGAAAAGACTTCTAGGTGAGGAGACACTACAAGATAGGCAGTCACAGTCAGAAAACACTTGTGGGCTTCTACTTACTGTGGGCTTCCTTGCAGTGGGAATCAAAGAACATGCCATTAAAATGGACCCCACTGATCCAAGTTACAATACTTTCCCCTCCCTTTCAATACATTAAGTGACACCAGAACTCAAAATCACAAGACATTGAGACCAAGAGGTTAAAACAAAGGCTGGACAGCCAGGCAGCTCTGGAATTCTATAAACTGTCTAAGAACACTGGGTACCCAATATACACAGAAATAAAATTATTAAGGAATATTTTCATCTACTGGCTTATAAGTTATTTTACTTATCCATAAAAAAAAAACCCACTATGAACTGTTAAAAGACTAGTTATGGTTATTCCTGCCAAGGAAAAGTTTCATATTCCCATCTGGCCAGCAAACCAAAGTTAAACATCTTATAAAAGGTGCTGCCCTCTCTGTGACACAATTTTGAGCAAAGACATAAGTTTTCACTGGTACGAATTCTTTAAAGTTCTCCATCAGTCTTTAGTCATAAAAGCTAGAAATTTTGATCAATCTTCAGTTGTTTAGTTAAGATCCACATACTCATGTCATGTATTCAATTGCAGCAAATGCAATATGAATTTGACAGTTTATTACAACCATCTTAATTTTTTTAAATTCTGACTCAGCTGAATGCAATCCTGCTAAAATTCCTACATCATTATTTGAATTAGCAACAAAGCTATTCTTGAACACAGCAATAAGACTAACTTAATGGCCCAAAGACTGCTCCAGGCTGGAAGCAGAAATTATACATTGGTCACACTGAATTAGCAGTTGTCATAGGGATGTTAGAGACCGTTATTCCCTATGTGCACGTGAACTAACATTAAGGGGGTTACCAAACACACTGAGAGAAAAGCTTGCCCCATTATGTGAACATTGTTGCAAAAGATTAACTGATCTCTCCTGGTAGAAGGATAGAATGTTAGTTTTCAACACTGATTCACTGAAGAATATAAGAGTACATGCTGCTATTAAATGAATGTACAGCACAGACAGGGATTTGTAAAAAAAAGGGACTACGAAGATCACTACCATCCCCTAGGAATCCTCTCCTTCAGAGTCTGGAAAAACTACAGGTCTGGGAATGAGGCTACATGGACTTCATCTAGGTTTCTGCCACGGATGCATGCATGATCAACCGCACACACAGTTTAATCTCTTTAGGGAACATTAATGCCATCTAACACAGAAGCCATTTAATGAGGTGTCCACATTAGAAGCCTGCACTCTTCATATAGTCAACAGACCCTTTGGAGGACTCACAAACCTAGCTCTACTATTCTCCACTGAATATTAACTAAGCCCAGACTGCTGCTGCAGATACTTAAGATATAAATGGTTATATTTACACTAACAGTAAAATACAGACTCCTTTTCTTCCAAGTTTGCAGAAGGAAAAAACACTGAGGAATTATCAAGTGAAAAACCACAGAACACACCTCTCATCTGAGTAACGGCACAACAGCACAGGATATACAGATGTCAAGGCTACTCAGGGTCACCCTTCCTGATGAATGAAACTGAAAATGAAGGAGCAGATCCCAGAAAAATGTATTATCTGAAGGGATATCTCACCACCAGATTTTGTAGCAAAGAGTTAAAGCAAGGTCGTAAGATTGAGAAGTCTGAAGGACTGGATACCAGAAGACAGCATGCACTCTACCTTCCTGGAGCATCTGCCATATATCAATATCCACGGGCACATTTAAGAGGCAGAATGTGACTATTTAGAAGCACTGCAGTCACATGGTGGGACAGAAGAACCTAAAAAGCACAACACATGTGTGGCACAAGCAGATCAGCAGAGTATGGGGGAAGATGGTATTTCTGAAAGAGCAAAAAAGATAGGAAAAAGAGCAGACCATCATTGTGTTATGCTACTTTTAAGGCAGTCAGTCATTTCACCTTGATACGTTTTGCATATGTATTAATTTAGTAGGACTACAATCCAAAGTTTGATACCACATTTAGATATCTGGAAAGGGGCGAACTGCACAGAAGCAAAAGTTCAGCTGAAAAAGAATAATTTGGATATACATTTATGTGACCCAGTGATCTTAAAAATTAAATATAAGGAAGAAACACCAACTGAGAACATATTTAGCCTGTTCCACATGTTCAGCAAGGTTGGTCTCTCTTGGTGTTTAAACTAGAGCTGGATAGAACAAATCATAAAGCTACTTCACCAAAGTGAGGGTCGAGTTTTAAAGCAGATAAAGAGACCCATATGTATACATACATATATGTTCATTAGGAAAACTCTGCCAACAGCAGGCAATTCAGATCACATTTCAAGGGCACTGCTTCAGGGTAAATCTTGTTATAAATACTGCCAAGAGGAAAGACACACAATAGCATGAAAACCCTTGTAAATGTTCTAGGAAAAATACATGTTCAGGTGAAGCCAAATGAACTGAACTGCCTGGAACTCATTTTCAAAGCATCTGACTTTCTCCCCATCCCCACCCCCCCCCCACCTCCCTTCATTTTTCATTTCCTAGTTGCAAATTTTAAAAAAGGCAGATTTCAGATGCATGCTGAGCTCTGCCTTGCACAAGCAGCACTTCCTTGTCTCTTCAACTTCTTTACTAAGGTATTGCAAATCTCCAGGTAGCAAACTTGGTTTATTTTCACTTATCTCATCAGCAGTAGCAGAGCTCCCAACTCATCCTAGGACACACAGTTTTCCGCTGCTTCTATTTTTCTTGCCCCATCTCTTGACCTGAACAGCTCTGAACTTTGCTGCTCGGGTCCTTGCAAAAGACCAGAATTTGGTATTGTCAAGCTTTTTCCCTGACCCTCCACCAGGAGAACTCCAAAACAGCCTTATCAGACCTGCAGATTGTCAGTCTCAACCTAGTATTTCATAGGCTTCCAGCAGATTTACCAGAAACACTATGCATTTCAGGAGGCAATGACACTCAGTATGGAAAGAAGAAAACTGCTCCCATGACTTCTGGGCACTGAGAAAAGGGGCAGTCTTTCACCTCAGTCCTGTTCCTAGTCAAAGCCTACATACATACCAAGTTGTTTTGCTGGTCTCAGTGGAATAAAAACCCAGCAGGATGAGCAGCCTCAGTGGTGTGCTGGAGCATGGGCTGGCAAAGGTTGCTTGCTGCCCCTCTGAGGCACCACTGTCAGAAGAGTGACTGCAGAGAACTGCCCAGGCTCTGAAGTAGCACTAAATGCAGTGTGAATGGCGAGCAGAGCAAAATGATGCTCGCAGTTACATCCCCATGGAGAAGACACACATACTTCAAAGGGAAGAGAGCAGACAAAACATCACCAGCTGTCACCCACTAAATAATGAGAAAATGTGTTAAGTCTTCAATTGTGTGATTAGATAATGCTGCCTTTGCAGTCCCTCCTTAAAGCCTCTAATGGAGAGATCTGAAGTAATCTCCATACTATTTTTTGCTGAAATTTTCCAGGAATGCACTGAGGCACCTCCCAAAAATGGAATGTTTCAGCCCAAAGTGTTTCAAAGTCATAAGGAAATGGGGAGCTTGTTTACAATGCAAAACACCTGGCAACTGTAACAACCTATTCATAAATGCACACAAGCACTACAGCAGAGCACTACCCCGCCTCAGTTCTTTTTTTCAGAGCCCAATCCCAGTGTCGAGTGTGGCAGTGGCAAGGTGCTTCCCCTTCCATGGGTTACAGTGCTGGATTTGTGCTGACTGCCAGCAGCCCTGTCAGTGCTCAGTGAAAAGGGAAGTCATTCAGAAAGATTTTCCTTAGGCGAGCAGTGGTAAAGCCCTGACTGGGTGGGGCCTCACTGCAAAAAACTGCCCTGATCAGGTCCAGAACAAATGTGTATTTCTGAAAGGAAGAAAGGCTATTTTGTAGGGCTGTGCAAAGGAAGAACATTTTACTGGGCCATAAAGAGGAGATTCCTACCTGCTTCCACACTAAGAAAACATCAAAGAAAACATCAAAAAAGTGCAGAGGCTCCATTTATTATCTGCCTTCCTGAATTCATCTACTTCAATTGTATTCTTTCTTTCAGTTTTAAATGGGCTTAAGTTTCAGCCACCTGAATCTAGCCATAAGAATATTAGCTCTTATTAGTTTATTCTACTATGTTATGCCACTGTTTTCTGGCATACCTTGTGTAGCTCTCTGGTTTATTTTAAATTTGCTTTTATGTAAATTTAGACAAGAGTTAAAAAGTAAAGGAAACAATACAGACTAAGTCTCTATTCAAGGGCATCCACTAGAGCTTTGAGAATGAGTGAGCAGAATTACAACCCTCTGACAGGATCGAAGCCTTCCATGAAGCAGAAGAAAAGTAGAAAGGTGTTCTGCCAGGTTGGACTGCTTCAGGCACATGCTGCTCTGTGACAACTCGACAACTGTATCTCTGGGGGAGAGTTGTGTCACCTCTAAGGATGGTTCAGCTGAAAACGCTACAAGGGAACCTGTTACTAGCACATAAGAAGCCAAAGAGCCACTGGTTTTGAAGAGAAATATTTTTAAGGGTACATGGCTTGTGACTATTTCTGCAATAAAGGATCATGACTGCTGCATTTTGTAGAACCAAAACATTACAGCCAGTGTTGGTAAGACCTAGCTGAGGATCCTGACAGATGCCAAATGTGGTACAACTGAGGTCCCAGATACCCTTCCCAGACAAAAGTTTCTTCAGGCCTCCTCATTAGTGGATATTCAAATAGACCTGCTCGGCTTCATGTGCACAGCACTACATGAAGTAAAAAAGACTCAGTCAGCCTTCCTTTGAAACAGGAGGAATCCTCTGTTACCCAGACATTTATCTTTTTAATAATTACATTTTATCCTAGAGGAAAAAAGCTCTACAGAATTTACAAGATAGACCTTTACTGGATACTATGCTAGCTCCTTAAGTATGTTTTGCAAGAGAACAAGGAACAACTGGCTACAGCACCTGCATTTGAAGAAAAGGAGACGGAAGAGAGATCTTCATCTAAAGGGAGTTACTAAAATGGTATTTTCCTTATTTCATATGAAAAGCTTGTGTTACAAGGACAAGCTAAAGTGCTACTTGAAATTTAACTCAATCTGACACAACCCATGGTAGACCTTTTCGCCTAACATGGCAAAAAAGGAGCAGAAGAGTTAGAATCAACTACTGCAACACTGGGGGGAGGGAGAGATAAAATTACATTTCCCAATTAAAAACAAAGTTTGCAGCACTTTTTCCAGTCTTATTTCCCGCACACATACATTAATTCTAATCTTTTCTAAAAGAGTTGTTAAGAAATGGATAGGTACTTATTTACAAGTATGATCATAGAGTCCACCTCTTTGTAACTGCATGAATCCCAAATGTAGCACTTAATCTTCTTGTATAAATACCAGGCATATTTCTCCCATAAGAAATTTATCTTAAGCACTTAAAATTGTTATTATACTATTTAAATGAAAAGCATAAAAATGTGATACAAAATGTAAGTCAGTATTAAGAAGTGACTGGAGAACAGCTGTTTTGCTCTGTATCTCACACCTTCAAAATGGAAATCTGAAGCAGAGAAAGATTGACTCATAATAGCAATTAAATGAATATATAAGTAGGCTGCAATTAATTAAGCAGATACACTGCTTTTTTAAACTTCCCTTCTGTATTGTAGTCTTCTTTTTTAATCTCATTTTGCTCAGTCTAACTCTTCTGACAGCTATTGAAAGCAATATCCCAAAATACCACAGGTTTTCCTGCAGAAAACCCTACCAATGCTGACTGTTAAATCCAGTGGTGCATGTCAATGTGATGACTCACATCTCGTTTCATTTTAATCTCCTTTCCTCTCATGTCAAGGACCTGAAGTTTTACAGTTTCGTTAAAGCCTGCTCCTTTGCCTTCTTTCATACATCTAAGACTAAGCAGAGCAAGTAGAACAAGCCCATGGTGGCTGTCACCAGCAGCACCTGAGCAGTTGTGAAAGCAGGTTTTAACAACTGACAATTTCCCTAGAGTTCAAACAAAAGGAAACAGACAAGAACAACTCTTGGTAATGCCACTGTCCTTGCCACTGAGCAGTAAGATTTAAGAAGTATCCCATTTCCTCTTTCCTTTTGCTTCCTTCCCTACAGCGTTGAATTTTGTAGAAATTAGAGGAATAGCCACATTTCCATTTAAAGCTGTGCATTGAACAGAACCGAAATAGACATTCAAATCTAAGACTTAAAGTTGGTTTTTTATACATTCCTGTTCAAACAGAATGACTACACATACTTGGGGTCATGATTAAGGCTGCTGTCATTTATGTCATTTAAGATAACCATACCAATTTATTTTTTACTAGTCATTTAAAAGTCAGACCAATTTATCTTGTCATGTGTCCTGGTAGAGATTCTAACTCCACTTGAACAGATAAAAGATACTTCTATTATACATTTCCATTAAACATCTGCAGCTGCCTCTAATTTAGATCAAGTTTGGATACTTAAACACAAGCATATGGACTCCAGCATGCAGGCAGGCCTCCAAAACATCTACTCTTCTTAAACACAAAATCCACCCCCTTACACACACCCCCAAAAAAACAACCTACAAAACAAAAAAAACACACAACAAAGTTCCTACAAATTATGGTACTTCCTTCAGGACTAATAGTACTAAATCAAGTACTATGCACAGTTACAGTCCAAGATCTAAAAATTAACTCTCGTGCTGGTGATATTCTTTGATGTTTGTAGACATACACCTACAAACATGCAAAGCTATAGCTGTAACATGAACCCAGTTCTCATTCAGCCAAATAAACACAAGAGGGGAAAACATGGTATGCTAGCCTATGATACGCGTTTTCCACAAGCAAATCAAAGCTAGTTGATATAGGCACTTGGACATTTATGAATATAGCTTACTTCCTGCTCTAAAGTCCTTAACTTGATGATCTCTATCCTATAGCCACCTATGATAGCCAGGTCATCAGTGAACTTAATAGAGAAGAGCAGCATTTCTTCACAGAAATTGAAACAGTTTGGTTTTGCAAAATTTTATTTGCAATATAATTAGCTTCTGACAGTCAAATTAACTCCAGGTTTGTTTTTTACTATGTAGCAATGAAAAACAACTTCAACTCTGAAAACATCAGGTAACTGTCATGCTATATTTAACTACCACATTTCACTTCTGAGGAAACATCATTTGAATAAAAAGATCATGTAGCTATTGGGCTGCCATCATCAGTAGAAGCTGCAGAAGCACATATTTGTGCTGAAAATGCTGAAAATGGCAGATACAAAGGATAAGAAAACAATATTTACTACTGAGCATTTCCAGAAGCAAAACCAGGGCTATACTAAATCTTAGTTTGTCTAATTCCTCCATTCAATAACATAGTTTTATTGTCAAGCTTGCTTGGATTCCCGAGAGCTAAATAAGAACTGAATCTTGCTAACAAACTCTCAATTAATTTCAGCAGTATCTGCATTCCTACCTCCTTTGTCCTCTCCTCTGAAATCCCTGAGAAAGTGAATGTATGATTTTGGTTACTTCATCGAATCACTTCTGTAGCTGGGAGGCTATTGAAAATAGATTGTCATGCTATTTCAGGAACATGAACACCACTAGCCAGCTATTGAGTCAGTGTTATTTAAACAGCTAGCATGGAATAAAAAAGGCTATGAAAATAAAGAAAGAGAATTCCAGTAGATCTAAAACAGTGCAAATAGAAGGACTGTAAAGATGTTTCTGACATGTCATTACCTGTATAAGAAGTTGAACTTTACAAAAAATGGATGTCACACTAGGAGAGAGGCACTGCCTTATTTCCAAGAATTGCTTTAAAACTACAACAGGTAGATATTTTCCAAACCACAATAGAATTTTCATTTGCTTAAGCACTCAAGCAAAGAGCATTTCAAATTCCAAACTAGTACCAGGAGGGAATGAAAAAGTAATCACGGACAATATTTCATTAGCTGGTTATACAAGTTAATCATAATTCAAGAACACTGAATATATTTTTGACACTACCCTCAGGGATTACTGTAAGATTCTAAAAGTGATTGGTTAGATTTCATTTTGCCCTTGCTTGTAGTTCACTCATGTACACATATAAAAATAACAACCGTAACCAATCAGTTCAGGAACACTTAAAAGAGCATTTCCACACAACCATTTCTGACACACAGAAAGAACCGTGATGATTATTTACTTCAGCATTTCTCAGTGTAGTAACATGAGGATGGACGCGCAGAAAAAGGCTTAAGCTCCCTTGAAAACCTTCCCATCAACATGCTGCTGCACTACAGTTTGACAAAGGCAGATCAGTTGTTAGGACAGGTTAAAATATGGCAAGCAGGAAAACCCCATTGCTGACACAATAGCCTCATCATAGTTCAGTGTCAGAATCTTAGTGAACTTTAAGAAAAATGACAGCATTTTATGTACAACCATCACCAAGGCAATGAGAGTGTGGAAGTAGTGAGCAAAATGAAGGCACAAAAGAAACATTGTAACAAGATAAACTGAATAAAAAGTGGACTGTAAAAATATCAGTGGGAACTGTCATCCAAGTATGATGCAGTAAAATAAGGATGTCAAAGGTCATGTATTACATTGGACAGAGGGAAATATGCTTTACTTGTTAACAACACATTTACGCAGTAAGGAAACTTTCCTACCTTTCTATAGACACCACAGAAATTGCTCTTCAAAAACTTAAATTCTGATATTTTTTCACTTTGTGGCAGCCTGGGTTTGATCAGGAGCAAAATTTCTGTGAATTACAACCGGAAAACCTTCACTCTGTGTTTGCTAAACATCTGGCACTAACAGCAAAGCAGATTAGACGATTTTGTTTCAGTACCCAGAAGCTTTGAAACAGCCATTTCCACTTTCCAGGGCTTTTTCTTTAGAAGGTCCAGTATCAGGTTCGCACACTCTACCTGCTAACCTGAGATACAAGTGTCATAACAGAGCATTCCAATTAGCAAGTAGAAAAGTCTTGGTTCAACTCTTAGCCTCACACATCTTAAGTCTCCAAGTGGAACAAATCCCCAAACCAAGTTGCTGGCCAAATTTTTCTCCTGTATCTTCTTTCATGTTGTTTATAGAATTATAAGCACCCCTGTGCCCTCCTTCCTTCTAAGTGAGATGTAACTGCATTTTATTTGCATTGCAGCTGGCAGTGATCATAAAGCTTCTATTACTTCAGTGATAATGAAAAGAGAACAAGATTAGAGAGCTGCATGCGAGTAGAACCTTCTTGCAACACAAAGCCAGCACTGCCTATGCAGAAGTACTATTACAGCATCTTTCTAAGCCACAGGTTTTACAATGGAGACCAAGAAGCACAATCAGTTTCAATGATATCATTGCGCATAGCATGCAGGTATCTTATCAACATACTCTAGATCAT
Source organism: Psittacus erithacus (assembly GCA_009867235.2). NCBI lineage: Eukaryota > Metazoa > Chordata > Aves > Psittaciformes > Psittacidae > Psittacus > Psittacus erithacus. The sequence continues at coordinate 4,127 of WYDI02007806.1, read as the reverse complement.
TTGCACCCATGACATTTTACCCAAAAAATTAAGCATGCAGACAGCATCAGTTTACCTAAACAAGCATCCAGGAAATGACAAATAATCTGAATTACATGTTACATCTGTAATAATGAATTGTAAATTTTAAGTGATTGTAATGGTTATAAACTTCCTCAGAGCATTCACCCAGGAGTTGGTTTTAAACAATTTTTGTCATTCTTTCAGCAATGAAAGAAGCAGCACCCTAGAAAAAGAAGCTTAACTTCAGAAGCCAAGTTAATGAATGCATACAAATTGAGATTCCTCCCCACTCCTCTCAGAGGCAACACTTCCTGCTCTTGCAATTTTATCATGAATCTCACTATTTTTAGTGCTTTTCTTTGAGTCTTTGCTGCTGGAATCATGCCTGAGAGTCTTAGCATTAATTTTAAAAGAAAAGATTTCCCCTCCCCTCCATCCTTGTAAAATCCTGACAGTGTGAGACCAGTGCAGCCTGCAGGCTGAAAAAGTAGAAAAAATACAAGAAATGCAGGGTGGGGTTTGGTTTTGTTTAAGCAACTCCTCATGACTCCTAAGACAATTCCTTGAATGAGAGGAGCTAAATAACGCCTTAGCTCCCCACAGCTGACTGCCCACTGGAATCTCTTCTGAGCAGCTGTAAAGTACATCAGCATTTTTACACGGACAACACATGCAATGCCACTTTCACTGCTCTTTCTATGCAGTGGATATTCCTACTCTTCAGAGTGCTAATCCAGTTCTCTGAAAAGTCCTACTCTTACAGAGAACACTTGAGCTTTTGAGCTCAATGCATTTTTGGTTTACAACAAGATAATTTCCTTTTTCTTCTCTGAAAAGCTAACTCTTCTGCAGCTAAGAGGACCTTGCATGAGAAGGTAAAACTAAGAGTAATATATACCTTCAAGAAAGGTGTACATACACATTAAGAAGGACTACGACATCGGCTTCCCTAGGGGAAGATGGTGCTTTTACATTTACCTTAACATAACCATTTGCTTTTATTTATCCATGCAGCTGGAATTTGGACTGGGAAGTTAAATCGATTACCTCCTTTTTTATTATGATTGATTTTTTCAAAAAGCTCCCACTAGATGGTGCCACCGCTTAAACAATTCAGAACCCGACTGCGCGCCCGTGCTGCTTCCAGGAGGCGCTGAGACAGAGGGAGACAACACGCAACCGAGAAGAAAGTGCATCTTCTATAATGTGTCTGTCAAAACAGCAGCCAAAGTAGCTTTCCCCTAGGGAAAATAATTAACTCCTTTCTTTGGCGTTTCTTTCAAACAGGAGGGAACACCAGCTGCTCATCTGAGGGAAAACAGAACAGTAATGGACTCACGACGGCTTCCTATGGCTCTCTGACTGAGAGCTACAGGGGAGAGGCGACCCTCACTGCAGATCAGGGTAGAAAGAATGCTATTCTTGGACTTGAGAAACTCAAGTTCAACTCCCTCTTCTGCTTATCAGACCAAGTCAGCAAACCCAAAAGCAAGCCTTCTCACCTCACTGCACATCAGTTGTCACCTGGAAGTAAAAATTATGGAGCTGTTGGTTAGTACTTACAACCTCAGCCAGATGCTGAATAGACAAGTACATTTAAAACTTATGCCATATTCCAGAACTGTGAAGTATTTTTGTAGACATATATGTGAGAGTCACGTAACAGCTTTGGCATTCACTTTCTCTTCGCCTACACAGTACTCTGAACATACGTATTTTGGTAAGTTTTAACATGAGCTATGATGACTGTCAGAAGTCTCTCACTTCCTGTTACAGGGGATCAGACCCAGTTGCTCAGCTTCTGCTGTGCCCTGACCTCTTCTTTTAGGGCCTGCTATTTCATCTCCTGTAGCAATGAACTTTGAAGAAAGCGTGGTGGGTCAAATGCATTACTATGCAGCTAAAATGGTTAGTTATACCTATCCTGGCAGTCAGGTATGGCTGGATTTTTATTTTAGTGATTTTGTTTAAACATTTATGAAGAGTCACAAGAACCATTTATTACAAATAAAGTTAAACTGATAAATAAAACAAAATGTCTTCACCAGCTCTAGATGCACAGCATAGGAAGCTCTGAGCTTACTTTCTTAGTTCTGAGTTCCAGCAGAACTAGAAGGTTAAAGTGTATGTTCTTCCAAAACACATTTTTAATGATCATCATTAAACAGATTACAACCAAATACGAGTAATGTGCATTTAAGCCTATAAGAAAAAGGGAAGTGTTGAGGTAACATTAGAATTCAGTCATGCAGACAAGGTAAATTTTCTATCAGCTAGTAGACGTCAAACAGACTATTTAACTAAACAGGTATGTGAGATAACACACAGAAAGCACACAATTTCATTGCACAGGGAAGAAACCTCCACCCAACCATAGCCCTCTTCCACATGAACCCTGGAGAAAAAAAAAGAGGGAAAAAATGCTGAGTAACACATACACCTACGAAATAAACCAGGAACTGCTACAAGAACTACAAGACATCCCTTACAGCACATGGGAGGAAGAACACTAGGTTAGGAAAGATCTGAAAAAGAAAGGAGACTATGCCTAAGATATTAACAATTAAGACCTGAAAACAAAACCTGAGAAAACTCTTCCCACTCAGGATGCACCACAGGATAAAACTGCCCCAGGAGATGACAGGACCCCCTCTAACTAAACTAAAACTTTGGTGGTAGTATCATCAGGGTGCTTTCTTGGGGTGAAAGATTCAAGCTTGTGGCTTTCATACAGAAAAGAACATTTCTTGGATATACATAATACATTCAACTGATAAGCCTTTTATTGCTCTGATCATATTTACTCTGTTTTAAATACAAAAAGACCAAAACAACAAAACCAAAATAAACACATTCATCAGGTCTGTAACTCTTTGCCAGCTTGTCAAAGGGAAATGGAACTGGCAACCTCAGAAATGTACCACAGGGTTTCTCAGGAATTAAACTGCCCAAAAAGAATAGCATTGAGCTGCACTCAACAGAAGTGTGTTATAAATGTCAACAGTATAAACAACAGACATGAATCTAGCTGCAAAGAGACAGAATGAAAGCCCAATGATAATTCAGTAGCTTGATTATTCATGGAGGAAAATTAACAATAATAGTTCAGTTACAGTGAGTTCGTTTTTCATATACAATGAAGTAATGCCGCTATATAGTTACTAAACAGCTTCACTATATAAAGTTCAGCAATCATGATGTAGCTTCTTTGTGTTGGTACTATTCCCATAGGAAATAGAAGATAATCTCCATTTAAGGATGATCAGAAAAAAATACAAATAAATACTGAGGGCACATCTACACTGCAAGGCCTTTACTGGCATGCCAAGTAACCTATGTCACTACCAGGATATAAAGAATGGACTATATCACTACAAGAAAATAGCTGTTGACCAACCCCTGTACTGAGGGGCACTTTATCCTGAAATGAACTGTTATGCCACCTGCTCGAGTATCACGAGCAGAATTGATCTAACCACATACTTCTATGCTGGTAAAATTATGTTTCCATTTGAGGGTTTGCCAAGATGGGTATTTTGCCATGCCAAGACTACACTTGAGTTCCCACAAATGTAACTTCTCCCTGTGGTTAATAAAGTGACACCTTCACTATTGTCATCCCAAAGCTGACTACACTTCACTTCCTCTGAGGTGGAGGATGAAGCCATTTCAGCAAGTTCTGTCCTTTGTAAGATGATAGATACTATTAACATCTAAACTGGATGAGAATCCTATTCTACTTACTCACTTTTCCTTTCCTTGCAAAGCTCCTGACACTGGTTGTAAACTTGGCCTCCATTCTCTTTGTTCTCAGGCTGCAGCAGACATGACAAAAACATTCTAACTGCAGACACTACACAAAGTAGGGGACCAGATGAAGAGAAACAAGGAACAGGAGACTCCAGACAACTGAATCCCAGCCTCAGCTAAATCCTGTATCTGTTCTGGGAAAGTCATCTTTGCTGCCCTGTGAGAACAAATGCTGACAGTTCTCTTTGGAGGCCATGATATAAGGAAAGCAAGTGCCTGGAAAACATAAGGTAAAAGACTTTTAACTTAACTTAGGTCTAAGATAGAGAACAATGTTTGTGTTGTAAGTCTGTGGTGTGATAACAGAATTTAGT